>JAPYZP010003360.1:0-12518 GCA_030522985.1 Torymus sinensis | reverse complement strand
CTGAAAGAAATTTTTTGTAAAAAGAAATATTGTGATAACAATAATTACCGTAATATACATAGGGAATATGCTTTTGAGATATTAATTTTATTTATAAAAAGAAAATGACTCTTTTAAAATCTTCAATTACTTTTGAAACTCTATTTTTGATATTTCTTAATTGAACCGTCGGGTGCTGTAACTTGTTACACTGGATTTCGCCATTTGCTTATTTCTTTATAATAACTTAAAAACGGTAATAGCTAGAAATATGATTTATTTGGGAAAAAATGCATTACTGTTGTAAATGTAATGTTTTCTTTAGAAGAATCCATCGTGAAAATCTGGATTTGTGATGATATTTGAATAATAGCCCGATTACAATGTTTATGCGGCGAAATCCTGGCGTAACGAGTTAAAACACCCGGCGGTTTAATTTGCTTATTATTTTCCATAAATTTTATATTTTTACAAAATTTAATCCAAACTAGAATGTATTAAGTATACTAGCAGAATATAGTTATGTATATGGGTATTATACTTATGGGAAAATCCTCAGTACTTTTAATTATTTTTGTAATGATTTTTTAGAGTATTTTATTGCTGCTAATTGCGCACCATGCGAAGCACATGAACCAGACTAGCATTAAAAGCTGCAATAAGCATAAGAAAATAAACCCTGGAATTGATAGAATGCCACGCACGGCGTGACGCGGTGGTATGTATAAGACTGTCTAAAAAACTACCATTTTCCATTACTGCACTTTTTAGATATTTTAATTGTAGTCAATCTTATACACACCCGCGTTGCGCTGTGCGATGCACACTCATAACAATATTCCAGGGTGTATTTTCTTATGCCTATTGCAGTTTTTAATGCTAGTCTGGTCTATGTGTTCCGCTCGCCGCGCAACTAGCATGCAATAAGCTACTATAGAAAAATCATTACAAAAATCATTAAAAGTTCTGAGAATTTTACCATATATAATTTCATTTTAATTAGTTCAAGTGATAAAATAATCAGATAATTTTTCAAAGCATGAAAAAATTAATGTTTTTATTCTAATTTGATTTTATACATATTTAGTTTTAAATAGTTAAGAATCGAAATTCAATTTCGAAAATTCAAATGTAGCGGAAGTAGCGAATTTACGCTCCTATTCTTTACAGACCAATCAAAATCAATCTTTAAATGCTTCACAACATCTGCTTGTCATTTTTTAAACAGCTGATAAAACTATATTTCTGTGAAATGGTATAACCCAGAATGATAACTGATTGTAAGTCCTACTTATAAAGTTTCTGAAACTTAGTAATGTACTAACTACTAAGGTTACAGTAGAATAGCCATTGTTAGAAACAATTATTATTACAGAACAATTTATTATTCTATAATTTACAAAAATTAAGTAAAAAACATTCGTTTTCTAATAAACTTCTTGAAATATCATCTATATATGACTAAGACGCCAATGTAATTGAAAAATGGAAATCAGTCTTGTTGACCGTCTGAGGACGCTGAGATTATATTACAACTGTAACCCACAACCAGCTATTTGTTGTGCGTTATATATACGATTGGAACAAAAAGACTATTTACAGATAAGAAAAAAATTCAACCTTGTAAGTAATAGCTTACGCTATTGGATAATCATCCTGATATATAATTATTAGGTTTTACTTATTTAAAGAGAAACTGAAGTAATAATTGTGAAATTAGTATAGTAATAGTCGATTTTTGAGGACCAAGATTTAATAATACATCAGTTTTTAGCGGGTTCATAATTTTTCGTTGGTCGATTTCCCCAACCTTTTAAGGCTAAGTAATTCTAATAAAATTATTTTACAATTGAAGCATACATCATGTAAACATATTTTCGGTATTATAGATGTAAATTAAGATGTAGGCAAATAAAAGTAAATCAAAGAAAAATATCTTCGTTATGTTCATAGGGTAAAATGTATCGAAAAGTCACGGTGCACTCACTTATGTATATATAATCATTGTTATAATAATGGTACTGTCAACGGGTGAATAGTAACGTGGACATCAGCTGAGTAAGCAAAATAAGCGCAAATAGTTTGATATGCGTAGAATTTTCCTAATAACGGAAAGTATGCTTTATCTAGAAAATTAATGTTTTCTTTTTATGTGAACCATTTTAGAAATCGTAAGATATTGTTGGCCCTTAAAGATCAATAATTAACTTAATATTGAATAAGGAGCGTGAAAGAAGTAATAAACTACTCATGATACATGTTGTAAAAGTAATTAAGGGAAGTCGAAGCTTATATAAAATTACATAATAGTTACCAAAATTTGACTACTTTTTTATTATTCTTTTTTAAATTTTAACTTTTAAAAAATATTTGTAGTTATTCGGTGTCAGAAACAAATTATGAATACTGAATGTTATAATAACAATTTAGAAAAACTTAAAAATGAATTGAAATGATTGAACATTTTACGTAGAAATCTATAATTAGCTCCGATCTGCCGTTAACTGTAAATTCTTTTGTAGTTAGTTTTAACATTAAAAGAATAATAATACTTATATAACGGAAACTTATATACAGCTATTCATCGCAATAAGGTTTTCCATCTTTACTAGACGTTTGCAAGTGTTCCGATATGAATGTTACCAACTTTTTCTTTTATTATTTATTTATTATGTACGATGTGCCTCAAAATAGATGTTCAAATCTCGAAAAATATCTCACATGTTCCTTCCTAGTCTAAGCTCTGATATTAACATTTTTAGTAATACGGTTATTATAAAACGTACCATAGTTTTAATTAGTCAGCCCCAAACAGTAAGTTGTGAAATTCCGTTATTAGATAATGATTCTAATTATCTAAAAAATGAAAAAATAATAATTATAAAGTAATAAAAAATTCAAAGATAATACGTTTACCTTCCCATAAACTTTATTACCGCTTTTATCATTATTCGACGCGCGCAGTCATCGTCGAGAAGAGCAATAACAATAAGCCGTAAAACAATCGCCATGACATAATTTTCTCTATCTATTCACATGCACACATCGTCATTACAAAGCGTGCAGTCAAAGATCGCACAGCACAACCGAGTGACTATAGGTCTGAACATTTATATAAAAATCTGAATTACGTATACGATCTGCATTCGCTCTCGCGGTCGAGATCAGTCGAACATCACGTCGTAGTGTGCTGCGATAAAGTTGTGGAAGAATGCAGGACGTGATGCGAACGTGGGCCGTGGGTACGAACTCGGTGTTTTTGTATTTTAGCCGATTTAAGAGATGGTGGGGGCTGATTTATTTATGGCGCAGGCAGTTTATAAATAGATTCAACATCTTTTGCAGAATTAGTTAACACTACAGAATTGGAAAATTTTTTCTAATTTCTTAAAAATAAAATAAATATACGTTTATAGCGCGTATAGGACCTTTAAATTATCAAACGAATGATATCGTATACGTTTACACGTATAACACTTTGTAATGGAAATATGTAGGTATACGATTTGACAGATATACTTAACAATCTACCCTTGTTTATTTTGATTTTAAAATCTTATTAAAATTAAAATTATGATTTATACTCTCGAAAGTTGGAAAATATTATGGTAATAAATCAGCTCCCGCATTCAGTTCTCCTGAAACACGAACCGTCCCCCGCCCTGTCAATTACACCATCTATCGCAATATTAATTTTGTTTTTAACTTGGAGACTTTGAACACAACGAACGCCAAGATCTTTCTACGCGCACAAGTCCAGAAAATAAATGACGAGGATATTCATCAGTCGCGGGCAAATCACAACCAAATGCTGCTCCCCCACACGAGTTGGTCTCGCTCTCTCGGACTATCGCGCATAAAAATGAAGTATCGTGCATCCTGAGGCGGACCGCGTCCCTCTCTCTCTCTCTCTCTCTTTCTCTCTCTCTTTCGCACGCGGCCATTCATTCGTTTGCTCTCCTCTCTTTCCTGACGCGCGGGCGCTCTTCCCTCTCCTATCCGGCGACGAGTCGCGAGGCAGCGAAGATACGCCGCGCGTCACCGGTGCTCGCGCGCGCGCGCGCGGCTCGCGATCAGTCGCTTGGCCGCCGATGGCGCCGATCCCGATTTTTCATCGTCGTCGTCGTTGCTGCCACCGCCGCCGCGCGTGCACGCACTATAGGCTCGGCGCACCACACGCGAGCAGCGACTCTTTTCTTCGCGACGAGGCGCGCGCTCCAAAGCAGTGAGGATACCGCCGCTGAACGCGAAGGCTACTTGCTGCACAGCCGCATCACCGAAGCAGACGGACCAGACATGGAGTACTTGATGAACAAAGTTTACGTGAGTGTTGACGCCGCGAGCGCGCGGCGCGCGTGTATACTTGCGTTCGCCGGCTCGATAGCAGCCCGCGCGATTTTATCACTGTACTTGTAAGACGCCTATATAGCCGCTCCCGTTTTGATCGATTATTCGCGCTAATTGACAGGCTAATCGTTGCGCGTGTGCATGTCGATGGTGTTGTGCATGTGAGAAGGATCCTTGCCGATATGTACCTACCTTTCAAAAGCGTTGCGCGCGGTTTAAAGAGTTTGAGTTGTTTTGGAATTTTTGAATAATGCCTACATACAGTGATAGGCGACGTGCGCGTGGTATTGTTGTTTAAAGAACTTAAGTGTATATCTTTGGATTAACTGTGACATTGAACATACTCGTTTGGATAATATGTTTGATAAAGATGAAATTACAATTGTCGTCAGTTTCATTGGGTCAATTTTTAATAAATTAAAACGAAATTAAAATTAATTAAATGGTCGATCGTTAATTATGTGGTTTAAATGAGTAAATGCTTTCCTTATTAATATATTCACTAAACGGACTTGATTACTTACATAAAGTGATTCAAGTTATTATTGATCTATAATTTGTAAAGCAGTAAATTATCATACAACTTTAATTATAATTTTTCATGGAAATCCGAAGAACCTACTAAAATTGAAAACTGACGTTTTAATATTGTTTCTATTTACATTAATTTATTATAGTTTTATTCTAATATAATTTCAACGAAATTTTTTTCCTAATTTTACTAAGATCAGCTTTTATTCAATTTCGGTAATTTTGGAACACACTGCTAGTGTCCATTTGAATTGGCCATTATTGGGCGCGAAATTAGCGAAAGTCGAAAGTGTCAAGACAAAGAAACTTTGACTGTTAGCATAATACATTTGAATGATCTATAACATAATTTTTTATTGGATTATTTATTTTATTATTTATTTTTAGTATTCATAAAAATATTCATAATTAAGTTTAGTAATTTTGTTTGTTTACTATTACATCGATTGAGTGTAACAATGGAAGAATTCCACGTTGTTCCGTTGCCATAAATACTTATGTTTTTAAATGGAGTTACAAGGCAATTTTCATACGTCATCGCGATCATGAAAAATATTGTTGTTGTTAGCTCGTAGCAATTCGTTATTATGAAACTACTCCTATTGAGGAAACTTTACTGTAATTAACAAAAAAATAGATACAGAAATATATATATTAATGGTTTAAAAGTCATAATATTTTACAAATATTTCAAGTTATCTTTAATTGATAACATTTAACTTCTTATTATATGGCATTAGTATTTTTCTAGTGCTTAAAAATGTTGAATTTATAATTTATTATTTATTTTGATGTTTAATCGTATAGTACTAATTTAATTATAGTTATTTACATTCAGCGTTTGTTTAGCAGATAAATTTTCATATATTTCATGACCAAACAAATGATATATAATTGGTACGATTAAACAAGGGTTCCGTAAAAAAACGATAAGGAAGTATGTCGATTTAAAATTATAAGTCGCTATCGCGCCACTTTTGGGAATCATGCACGGTGGGCGTGCTTATACGTTAAGTCGAAATCTTCCACGTTCCGAAACTACGACGGAAGTCGAGTATGGTGTAGTATACGAATGTATGAGGAGGAAAATTACTCTTATCGTGGAAAGAGCCTGAGAGGCTGCGAGTTAAAGTGACGATGCAGGAAAAGCGTGATACTAATGTGTACAGACATCTATAAAAATATATTTAATACGCAGCGTCAGTCTGGTCGCGGGAGCTGATAAATGATTGCATAATTTTGTAATTAATGAGTTTTGTCTAGTAATCATCGTCATGTTTACTTACGTTTTTAAACATCGCAAAAGCTTGATCAGATATTAAAAACTCGCATATAGGGAAAATTATTGCAAGAATAAAGTAGCATTAAGAACACTGTATTTTTGATTAATTATAGTGATAATTATTATTTCAAAACATGGTATTTTCCATATTACATGCACTTATATATACATAATGCATAATATTACACGAAATTTTACTTTTTAGACACTAAAGTTAAAAACTATTCTAAAAATGAACTTATTATCACCGAATGAAACGTTTTGCGTTATCTATACTTACTTAACTGATATACAAGGACGCATTTTAAGTTTTTTAACAATAATTAAGTTTTTGAATTTTGATAAAAGTAAAATACAATTCATTATGTTCGAAAGATGTTATTTTCTAAATAAGTATATTATTTGTAATATTAATAACAATAATGGCAAAAAAATATCAACTCCAAAATTCGAATGAAAGCTCAAAGTATTGCCTACAAATTTCTCGGCTCCTTACTGATCAACGTATCAGGTTAATTATTATATTTCATTTTTATCAACGAAAATCAAGTAAGCACTCGTGAAGTGCACTTTATGAACCTCTAGCAGTAGAAATAAGATACTAAATGGCATTTTCTAGAAGTGGTAAAAACTTTTATGGAGTTATTTGTTATCGTAAATCTTAATTGGAACATAATATGGAATTCATAAAAGTCAAGATCATTTCTAATATAAAGATTACAAATCCTTCTTGAAGACTGCACTTGTCACTCTTTACGTTCTTTTGAATACTTGTCTCTGTATTATGCAATTTATGATAACCTCTGTGCCGCTTGCAGCGAATTTTCTAGATTTATTAGCTGAGCAACGTATCTTATCGCGAAATTTCAATAAAGATTACATTCAATATTTTCTACCCTCTCTATTAAATTGTTAACGTATGTTTTATATAAATTTCTCATCTTCATAATTTTTATGTTTAGATACGTGTATCAAAATGACAATGAATTGATAATTTTTTTTATATTATTTAAGATCAAATTTAGAAAAATAAATTAAGAATTTCACAATGTGTCATGGATTACATACAAAATGTATTCTTTATTAGACAAATTAGAATTTCTACGTACCAAAACAATAATATTAATAAAAGAATTTAGGGAATAGATTGTCTGTTTTGACAATACTGTTATCAATTATTGATTTGTAATTCGATAAGACTTGTACGTATATTGAACAAAGGATATATGGAACAATATTTTAATCTTCATTTACGAAGGAGGTAATTAATCATTGCGAGTGCTAAAAATATCCTACAATTATGGCATAATGATTAAATATTATTTTCTTGATGGTATGCGCAAAGTGCGTCTTTCCGCATCGCTTTCGGTATTTAAAGTTGAACTTTGCTTATAGTAAGCGTAACGTTTCGGTTTACGCACACTATTGTGTTGAAGTGAAGCGATGCGAAATATAGTTTACGCCTTACTCTAAAAAAAATAATGTTCGCAACACGGACGAAATCTTTACGACCTTGTGATCGACGCGGCATTTGACCCGGCTGCGCCGACCCACGTGCGTGTCAATCACTCGATGCGTAAAATTAGACATTACACATTAGTGATGATAACTACTATTTTGGACTAGGACATTAGTAGTCAGTAGCAGCACCTGATGATATAAAAATTGATTTAAATGATAATTGTATCAATTGATAATCGTATCATTGTATAATCGATCGCTCATTCTTACCGTACTACTTTAGAGAACCGAAAAATTGAATTTTCGCAAATTAATCTTTAGTTTTTTGTAATTAACAACTTGGAGATTCTCTCTATGGAAATCGATTGTACTTTGAAGCATGTATTCCTATAATTCCGTTGTTTTATGACTAAAGTTTGCAAAGGCCATTTTTTGTTACGTAGAACCCCCTCCTAGCCTCCCTGTGTGTGACTTTTGTGTTAAAAGCATGAATCTTCACGATGTTTAGTCGCAGGGTCATAGGCGCAGTCCGTCCGACACGCAGGCGTTCAAGGAGCGCACGAAACGCGACGCCCTGGCAGACCTCGAGACCGAGCTGAGCAACATCGCCTCCACGGCGCCGGAGTACGAGCGGGACGCCATCCACAAGCAGCATGAGGGCTTCAAGCGGCTCTTCGAGAGGTTCCTCGAGGAAGGCGGACCCTCCCTGAATTGGGACCGCATTCAAAGGTTGCCCGATGGCGCTGTAAGTTACTTGTACACATTAATATAGTATTTAAATAAAGCTCGAATCATTTTTGTACTCTTAGAGTTCGATTGACCTTTTGCACGATACTGGATCATTTCAATAGAAATAATTATTATGCTTTTATCCTATATGATTAATGCAGAATAACGCATTCTGTTGATTCGAAAGAAAAACAAAATTTAAAAAGCATAAATTGTTTTATCAATTTATCCATTATTCTTCGTGTCTAGATTAAAGACTACGATAACCTTCAAGATCCAGGTCCAGAGGAAATTAAGCAGTTGTTGAGCAAATTAGTCGTTATAAAGTTAAATGGTGGTCTCGGAACGAGTATGGGTTGCCATGGACCAAAATCCGTGATCACTGTCCGCAATGGCCTTACGTTTTTAGATTTAACTGTACAGCAAATAGAGGTGATTACATTGTTATTAATTCAAATGTATTAATTTATTTAATTCATTTATTAATTTAATATAATTTCAGAATTTGAACAAAGCTTATGGATCGAACGTGCCTCTAGTTTTAATGAACTCGTTTAATACGGATGATGATACGCAGAAGATTATAAGAAAATACAAGGGTATTGATATTGAGATTCATACGTTCAACCAAAGTTGCTATCCTCGCATCAGTAAAGAATCTCTTTTGCCTATTGCTAAGCATGGTAAAGTACACGACGATATAGAATCGTAAGTAGCTTGTACATTTAACATATGCTTTTTCAAATTTAACGTATATATTTCATTTCTTTAATTTATATTTTATTCATTTTTATCCAGGTGGTATCCTCCAGGACACGGTGACTTTTACGAGAGTTTTCGTAATTCAGGTTTATTAAAAATGTTGATTAGTCAAGTGAGTACTTTCTTTTATTTGATTATGGTTTTACCAATTATACATTTTGCTCATTACGATCTTTTCTAACTTTATAGGGGCGACAATATTGCTTTATTTCTAACATTGATAATTTGGGTGCCACTGTGGATTTAAGGATCTTGAGGCTACTGTTGGGAACAGGAATACCCGCAGAAATCGAGTTTCTTATGGAAGTTACAGATAAAACTAGAGCCGACGTCAAAGTAAAAATAATTCTTTAGATTATTTGTATTGCAAAGGTCTATACTACTAAAATTAATATTAACTTTTGTGGTTTCTATTTGAATACAGGGTGGTACACTTATTCAGTATGAGGACAAACTTCGATTGCTTGAAATCGCACAAGTTCCAAAAGAACACGTTGAAGATTTTAAATCAGTGAAATCTTTCAAATACTTTAACACCAATAATCTCTGGATTAAACTTGATGGTGAGAATATTTAGTCGCGATAAACATGTTGATTGTAGTAGTGAATCAGAAGAAAAACTGGTATCGTTAATTTTAAACTTTATCGTTAAGTTTTTTGTACAAAAATATGTATTTTTCAGCTATTGACAGAGAACTAAATCAAAACTCACTTAATTTGGAAATCATAGTGAATAATAAGACATTTGAAAATGGCTTAAATATTATACAATTGGAAACTGCTGTAGGAGCTGCCATGAAGTGCTTTAATGGAAGTTGTGGTTAGTATGATAGAGTATACCTTTATATGAATTAATAGTATACCTTTAGCCACAAGTACATAAAGTACTATTGAAGTTGTAAAAATATTGTGCTGTTTTAAGAATCATTTAAAAATCTATTACATCAAAATATCGGTGATATACGAATGGTGTTTTAAGTAATTTTTTTTACTGCAGGTATTCATGTTCCACGTAGCAGATTCTTACCTGTAAAGAAAACATCAGATTTAATGCTTGTAATGAGTAATTTGTACACATTACGTAATGGTTCCCTGGCAATGTCTCCACAGAGAATGTTCCCTACTACGCCACTTGTTAAATTGGGAGATAAGCACTTTTCAAAGGTAAATTTATAAAAATAATATTACTTAATAATTTACTTAATAGTATAACTGATTTATTGTCTGTTTATTAGGTCAAGGAATTTTTAAACAGATTTCCGACAATTCCTGATATTCTAGAATTAGATCATTTAACTGTTTCTGGAGACGTAACATTTGGCAGAAAAATTACTTTAAAAGGAACTGTGATTATCATTGCCAATCAGGGTGAAAGAATAGATCTTCCATCAGGCACAATTTTAGAAAATAAGATAGTTTCTGGAAATTTGCGAATTTTAGACCATTAATTTTATGAATCTACGTGGATTTTCATTTATTGAAATTAGGTATCCATGTACGAACTAAAATTTAAACAAAAAATTCACTGCAAAAGTTGCACAATGTGTATAATATAAGTGTTAAACAGTTTCGAGAAGTTTTACGAATCAACTTATTTATTAGCTCTGCGTATTTTTATTAATATTTTATTTTTAGTCGTCATCGATTAGACTTATTTTAACCAATATGTTGTTGATCAAAACAGTGTTATGAAATGAAATTGATATTGTTATAAAATAATCATGTCATGTGCTGTCAAAATGTTTACTATCTTATTTTTTATTATAAGAATATAAGGCAACAAATTTTATGAAATGTATAAATTATTGTTAAGATTTGTAAATTGCTAAACTCCATTTTTTCGTACATGGATTTAGCATACATGCGCAATGAGATATAATTTAATGTGATTTATTCTAAAATTTGTTAAAAATGAATAAAAATAGACCATTTTTGGTAATCTATTTTACAAATATTCTGATTCAGTTTATTGAAAAATTAATTTTTTTATTTGTCGTAATAAAACATTTATTATTTTTTTTTAAGTGATAGACATATTTTGCATATCTTATAAGTTTCAATCTTACATAAATTAAAAAAATATTAAGGACGTAATTAATCAATTCATAGGTTGTTGCTCTCCCGAGCTGTTCACGTTCAAATTATTAGTGGTTATTATAGGTGTGAAAAATAAATTCGTCTACCAAGGATCTTTTTGAACAATTGTGTTTTATTAATTTGCCGACATTTCGGGAGTATAATTCACTTTCCTTTTTCAGGCTAAAGAGGCCAATACATAAACAAAAACAACATTAAAACATGAAAAGTCATCGTGCACTGTGATCGACAGCGATGATTTTAAAATAAGTGTAATTCACCTTAATGGTGAGGTTTTTGCTTCCTCCTAGAGGAAGCTTTGTAATAGTTAAATTTTAAGTTTCGTTAAATCGCTCTAGAAACATGATTAAACTTGTTAGAAGTTCCTTCACATGACTTTAGGAAATGTCTGTAATATAGATGTGTGTGTGGGTGTGCGTGTGTGTGTGTGTGTGTGTGTGTGTGTGTGTGTGTGTGTGTGTGTGTGTGTGTGTGTGTGTGTGTGTGTGTGTGTGTGTGTGTGAACCGCTTTATCTCCGGATCTTCGCGATCGATTTCGGCCGGACGGGTATAATTTTTTTTATTTTTTGATTTCGGATTCGGAAAGAAAATAATTATTTAGGATTCACTGGTTAGTTTTTGGTTTATGATGAATTCTTGATTTTCGAAAAATTTATTTTTGAAATTTTTAATGATCGGATTTAAATATTCGAATCGGATAATGCTAGTTGAAGGAGGGTAAAAAACATGTATTTAAAAAAAAAATTTCTCTAGCTACTCCGGTTCTTTTTTTTCATTAACAAAAACGTGTTTTTTTTTTAAAAAAGCTCATAACCCCCAAACGAAATGGTCAATTTTTTTGAAAAAAATCATGATTATGTAAAATATAAATAGCTATAATCTGTAAAAATTTGAATAAATTCTGTTGGCTAGTTTTTGACTAACAAATTGAAAAATGGTAAAAATGAGCTTTCTATTCATTGTAGGGGTACATTTTGACCACCAGTCGGTCTGTATATTTGGGCAAAAGGATTGGTCCATAAGTTTCCGAGATATTTGAGGTTAAAATTTTTTCAATCTTTTTTTCAAATCGTAATTTCTCGAAAACGTCTCGATGAATTAGCTTCAAATTTATAGACAATGTTGTGTGTGTTATAGAAAATATATGTGTGAATTTTCATGAAGATACTGTAAATTTTTTTAAGATATTTAATATTTAAAATTTTTGCCTTTTTCAAAGTCCTTTTCTTTGTCGCATAATAACTAGAAAAAAAAACCGCTGCCAATTCATTGGCACGTAGCTTCCACCAAATTAATTTATTGTTTCTATATATATATATATATATTATAT
>JAPYZP010003359.1:0-13491 GCA_030522985.1 Torymus sinensis | reverse complement strand
GCGATTTCTCGCGTTCGCCAAAGTCTTGCGCGATGAATGCGTGGTTTGGGAGGTAGTATAGGTACTGGCCGACAGGCTGATGCTCGAATTTCGAAGAGGGAGGGGGTGAATGAATACGTTGGGTCGTGGGACGATAATGGATAATAATTTTAAAAAAAAGTTACGTGTTTTGTCACAGATGAAAATACGGAAGAAGAGGAAAAATATATTGGTATACTTTCTCTTAATCCATCTTTAGTTTTAAAGCTGAACTTCGAGTAATCCGAAATGAAAAGAATTTTGAAAAGATTAGATACATGGCAGTTAGAGATTCAATTTGCTAATTGAAAAATAAGTATAGCATACAAACTTGCAGATGAAGATAGGAATAAACTACTTCTTTTACGATACATAACTATAACATAGATATAAGGATTACTTTTTTGATACACATGCTGTCTTCAAAACTATTTCAAAATATTTTCTACTTTTCAACGATTATTTTATATCATCTTTGAAAAGATGACAAATTTTTCTTCTTCGCTTTCTCAAAGAAAAAGCTTCGTAAAAGCACACTTTTTCAAAACTCAAAATATCATACTTTTAAGCTTCTGATGCGCGAAAAACGAGATTTTAAAAAGTAAATTTATTTATTTAATATAGTTGAATGAAACAAATTTGATAAATTGGTTGTCGATAAATCATAATTCGAATGACATTGTCGGTTGACGTAATCGCATGACAAGTAGAATAAACTGGCAGCTTTATCTTCGATATCATCTATAGTTACTAAAAATATTTTACGATACCCATCGGCGACCCCAAATAATTTCAAATGCCATATGGATCATTTTTCAAACTCCGAGACACTGTAATTATCTGAAAGCATATACAACGGCGATGCGATCTCCGACGCGAGCTTTTGTACGTAGCTCTCCTTCAGGTCACACCGATAATATAGCATAACTTAAGAAAATTCGCCAGTACCGATAAGACGGCGCAAGCAAGTCTCGACATCTCCACTCCCCGCGTATAGTCTACCCCAGTCCAGCCCTGGCTGGCTGCTCCTCCTCCCCCGGACGATTTTCACACACAGGCCGACGAAAAATGACCCACTTACGAGCAAAGTAGTCGCGCTATCTCGCTCGATAAGCGTCCCATCTCTCTCTCTCTCTCTCTTACACTCTCTGAAAAATAAAAATTCGATGCGTTAACGTCCGAATAAATCTCGGCCCATCGAGCGTCGCTTTATCTCGGAGGGAAGAAGAGAGTGGCACACACAGAGAGAGACTAGGGTTCCCCATATTTAGTCCCTCGTCGAGCCGAGCGTTATTTATGTACCCTCGTGCTCCTGACCCCGAGACCCAGAGGCTCGGCGCGAGCTCTCGACCCCTGGAGCCCCGTCGTCGTCGCTAAAGAGGAGATGACGGAAAGGGAATGCGGAATGAAAAGGCGGAGGAAGAAAGTTGGAAGCGAAAAGGAGAGTGTAAAAGCAATCGAGCAGTGAGGTAAGGCGAGAGGGAGAGAGAGAGAGAGAGAAATTTCATTTCGAATCGAATCTGCAACTAGCTCGTCGTTTTTATACGAATTTCGACTCTGGCTAACGAAAAGGTAGGAAATGAGAACGTCGGATAATTATTTCCTGGGTACAGTAACTTGTTCCCTTTAATCAATATTATTGTTACTTTTTATTCTACAAATTACCTTTGGTATATTCATGTCTCTTCAAACGTCTTTTTACATTATTCACACTGTCACTACACAATCGCGAATGCAAGAAGATAATGCATATTCCAACAGTTAGACTTACACAGCAATCAGCTACTGTAAAGGTTTCACCGCAAATGGAACGATTAGGAGGAAACCCACTCGTTGTCTCATTACCATCGTTATTAAAGTCCAGAAAATCACGCAAATTAAAATCCATTAATCTTTTCCTTATTGAATCACATTATTACGCCATCCTCTCCCAGCGCCGCGCATCCCGTCGAAAGCCATCGCGCGCCTATACCACTCGCCGACCGCTGGAACAAAAGCGGCACGCCGCCTATACACTCGCACGCGAGAGAGCGCGAGAACCGGCTGCGCGCACGGCGGAGAAAAGAGAGGCTCTCGTCGTCGCGGCGGAGAGAAATAAAGAGACGGAAAGAAGGTCAGCGGAGCAACGGTGCTCGGGGGACAATGAGGGAGAGAGAGCAAGAGAGGGAGTATAGGGAGCAAGAGAGAAATATGTGCGTGCACGCGTGTAACGAGAAAATGATTGAGAGACCGGCGGCGTTGGTGGACTAGTAGTAGTAGTAGTAGTACGTGCGCGCTTAGCTCTCGCGTAATGCGAATTTATGAAGGCGCGCGCGGGTGCGTCGTTACGAAAAATGCAGCTTACGTGTGCGTGCCGCGCGCCAGGTTTTTCTATTTGAGCCAAGGTTTATGAGGCGCCTTATTGAGTTATCGCCCCTGGTATAATACAACTGCTGAATCTGTAATTGATGGCACTAGCTCTGATAGAATTATTGCAGTGCGTATAGATTGTATAGTGGAAACAAAATTCTAGGCAACATCTACCACTAGATAATCAGGCCTCGACGAGTCGTAAGAATCAAACGAATGATATATATATATGTGCGTACTGTCGATGAATCGGAAGATAAATGCAACTCAGTCTGGCGCAAGTCCGCGTATACACTCGTCTCGCTGCATTCGGAGCGAACAGTCAAAGCAAGAGCGAGCGAGAGAGTGGCGCGTGCGCGCAGCATTTTATCCCCAGCAAAGCGAGGCAAAAAAAGTAGACCGTCGGAAAATCAAGCGACATCTCCATCACATAAGAAAGAGAGCGCCCGAGTTGCGCTAAAAGCTCGCGTGGGCGCATGGACAAAGGAAACCCCAGGACAAATAGAGAAAAATCAAAGGGACGAGGCAAAAGCGGAGAAAAAAGAATTCAAATGTAGACAAATAAAAAGAGAGCAAAAATCAAAGGGACGCGGAGAGTAGTCGGTGCTATACTGCCTACCGCAGTGGCTGCAACTGTATGTACACATATACACACGGTATACGTGCACGTGTGTGTGTGTGTGTGTGTATCCACTGGTGCGAGGGAGAGGGAATAAAAAAGAATTCAAATCGAATGAGTTCATGCGCGAACGGGTCATCGTACTGGGTGCATTGGCCAAGTGACTTTCAGCCGGGTCTGTCTGTGTGTGTGTGCGGACTTTACTGCGCATAGGATGTTACTTTCTCTCTCTTTCTCCCTCTCTCTCGCAGAACCCACCTCTCTGTTTCTCCTTCCGTTCGTGGAAAAACCGAGGGCGCAGAGCGCCGCTGTGCATCGGCCAAATATACAGAGCGGCAATTCGCTTTCTCTCTTTGCCCTCGTGCGCGCGCTCTCGGGGGAGAGTTAACGGGGTAGAAACAGAGGAGGATGAGGACAGGAGGCGGGCGGGAATGCAGCTCGCACGAAAGGACCCGGTGAACTGCGCGCGGGAGGGAGGAAAGGGAGAGACCGCGATTATGTATGGGTAACAATATTTCGAGTGCCAATTATGTGCGAAACTATCGGCGTTCTTTATCGCTGCCGGTGTAATTAGTTTTAAAAGTGGAAAGAACGTAAAAAGTATATATTTATTCGTATATTCTTTCTGTATTTGTAAAAGGGATATGAGATTGGCTTGAATTTAAATAAGATAAACGAAATGTATGGTTAGCATAGAAGAAATAAAAAGTATTTTTTTATCATAATTTTTATTAAATTTGAGCGCACGTATACATCGAGGTTTTAAAAACACCACAAAGAAATACTTCGCATTCAATATAAAAATTCCATTAAAATTGCGCCAAGAAGAAAAACCCCCGGTGAAACAGAGCATATACGCGCTATTTTACAGCACAGCTGCACAGATGAAAAATCCTAATTCCCGCGCGCTCGTATATATAGCCGGGCGAGAATAGCGGCGCGCTCCGATGAAACGAAGCTCGCTGCTCTCGTTAAAAAGCGTCGAGCGCCGAATAGACAGCTAATTAATTAAACGAAACTTTCCCGGTCTCCGTCGCCCCGCGCGCATACAAAGCTCGCGCCGAAACTGCTCGTGCACACTCGCGCTATCGAGCGACCTTTTATGCAAATGCGGTTTCGCGTGTGCTCGCGAGACGCGGCAACTGCTGCGCGTTCTCTTATTGTTTCGAATTGCGCGCGCGCGCGCACGCGTGGCAAAGCAAACACGCGGCGCTTGAGTGAGAGGGCAAAATTCTCTCCTCTCGCTCGCGTCTCTACACTCCGGCGAATGATTTTTTAATGTAGGATTACGCGTGAATTTTAAAAATGCCCTCATGAATAGACGCGCGCGCGCTCGTCTGGTATAGTGCTGCGGGGCCGTTACTACTGCGCTGCGAGGGAGAAGTAGCAGTAGATGGAAGTGGAAAGAAGCGGGGATTAGAGCGAGAGAGGGAAGTAAAGAAGAAATAAGGGAGAGTAAAAAAAGCGAGAGGTCGATGGAGATAATGCAGTTGGCGGAAGGATCAAGTAGAATTGAATCGTAAGTGGAAACAGAAGCGGGCGCGAGAGAGAAAGGGAGTAAAGTTGAGAGAGAGAGCAAGACCGTGAGAGATAGCGCGCCGCGAAGTCGGAGGTTAAGTGAAAAAACGAGGAATAGGTATTGCGAGGGTTATGGCGTGTTGCAGCTCGTGTTTATTGCTAGTGCTCCCAGCGATGCAGCTATAAATTAAGCTAAAAGTATGGCCAGCGGAGAGAACGCGAAACACACTGTTTCACCCGCGTGTGTATGTGTCTGTAAGCGTTATTTTTTGTACGCGGGATATCTACAGTGGGAAATCGCGAGATAACGATCATTCGGAGAAGTATAAAAAGTTTAATTTCGCCCTCTGTCAACATTTATCTCTGGAAATTGCTGGTTGGGAGAAAAAAATAAGATTGGTTTTCGTAGGACAGCGTAAGTAGACGACGTGTACATAAAGGCGAGAGGAATGTAAGGGCGAGTAGGTGAGAGAGATCAAGGTCGAACTTGGAACGAAAATAGAATCGGACGGGTGGTCCCTGGATTTCTATTAAACTTGTTTACTTTCGTACCTGTAAGGCTATTTCTGGGAGTGACACATTTTCTGATAGATATTGGAGGTATATAGCGGGGAGGGAAACAAAATTCGATAGAGCTTTGTAACATATTTCGACTGTTTTATTTGTAGAATATTGCGATTCGCAATAAATCCCAGTAGGGCGGTAATAGATTTTTATCCCTTAAATATAGGAATTCTTCAATCTAATATAAAACTATGAATTTTTTATGTTTCTTCGTATCGTTCGCAAGGACTTTTTCAAAATCACGGAAAAACAACAAAAGCCCAGAATCTTCGGTATCTCATTCAGTGCCCAAACCCTCAAACTTTCCACCCGACTTATTTACCGCATTTATCCCCCGAAGCAGCAGCGCCGTCGGTCTTCATCACCAGATTCAATAGCCCCGACGAAACACAAAACTCAAACATACGTCCCCAATAAAAACAGCGCAAGGAGTGGGAAGGGGGGGATTGGAGAAAAAGAAAGACAGGAGGTTATATATATATACGCTCTCGGTCTCACGCGCGCGCGGGCCCGGCGCGTACAGCGAGCCAGCGCGAGCTCTAGCGACGATCAATACGTCTCCGACGGCGCTAGCAACGGCGGCGGCGGCGCCGCGCGGCTGCGCGCGTGCTCTGGAGGCTGCCGGGAGATAAATGCCGGATCGCTTTTCGGAATTCCGCCGCAGCGCGCCCGGCTCCTTGTCATTTTACCAGGGGGGTGTAGGAGGAAGAGGAGGAGGAGGGAATTTCTGGTGGAAAGGCGAGGCTTTTTGCAGGACTACCCGCTGCTGCTGCTGCTGCCGCTGCTGTGTGCGGAGAGGGTTGGGTGTTATTTAATTTGGCGGCAGGTATAGAGAGGAAGGCGTCGAGACTAAAATTCTAGAGGGAGGATTTTCCGAGTTGCGTAATTGAGTATGATTATGGAATTTGGTTGGCTTCATTTTCTTGGCTATCCTGATGAATGCGGTAAGAGTGAACGTTGTAAGGTGAATATGTGATTTACGAGGATTTCAAGGTGTCTTGTGTCACTCGTTAACTGGATTTTTTTTGGTATTTTAAGGGTGGAGATAATGGGACATTTTGTTCAACTCAATAGTAAACTTTATTTAATCACCTTGTAATTACGAGAGAGAAAGGATTTGATATCTAGAAGAGGGCACATAAGTTTTTTTTTGGAACCGTTATTTCTTGAATATGTATTCATAAATCAATTTGTAATAGATTATAATACACAATATATTTGCTCATTTCATCAAAATTTAATGATTAGTTTCGCTATATTTTTCCTTAAAATGTATTATTCGACCACAACACAATGAAGCAATACATTAAGTATGCCAATGTACGGCCAATGTAACCGGTCTGTTTATCGGAATTTGCATGCTTTATACTAACAATTTCCTTTAATTTCTTTTCTACAATTGTCATTTCATAATTATTCAGTAAAGTACAAATAAAAACCACTATAAATAAGGTGTCAGAATACCACGTTTCAACATGTCGCACAGAACATTTCAGATATTTTGATTTCATCGGACCCTCCAATCTTGTACCCGCCCAACTTCGATGAACTAGACGCAAAAATTTAAATAAATAAAAATAAAGAAACGAAAACATCTCCATTATAATAACTTTCACATCCACTCATGTCCAGCAATAATGTCCGCGATCGGCGCGTCTTTCACACCCCTCTACCCTGTTGTACCTTCATTGTCACACAGCCGTCACTTGCCATCCACTCGCCTATCGAAGCTTATGATAATCGGCTCCTCGAGAAACACAGGCACGATGCTTTGACGGGCATTACCATAAATCGCCCGAGATTTTCGCATATTTGTAGCGTTTAAGTCCTCCTCTCCAGGCGCCTCTCTCTCTGATTCATCAAGTGCGGCCTGTCATATCCATCCGTTCGACGCGACCCCCGCGCGCGACGATTCATAAATCGAAAGTAAAAGATGCGGGGAGAAAAAAATTCGCGTCCGATGGTAATGTACATACACGAGCGCTTGTGTTAAAGAGGGTTCGAGGTCACGGGGTGAGCAACGTCTCTCGTTTTTTTCGCCGCCCTCCTTTCAGATGAGTAAATAAGGTGGGAGCTATGGAGAGTTTTCTTTCGGCGGGTTCGGATTAAATGTATTTGCATTGCTAAAATGATGGAATATGAGAAACTTAATAGTCTTCTGTTATCTTTTGTTTTTGATACCGTGATTAGATAACCAACTAATTTGATTATTTTATCATTTAAGATTGGTGATATATATAATATATGATATAATTGAATAATGAAACTGCATTTAAATGTATATTATGAGTATAACATTGTAGAACAAGTTTATTCACATGAGATCTCATCAAGTTCAACATTATATTTTCCATGAGGATCTGTGTGAAATTTTCTTTTACCTTTGTCACGAAATAATTGGGAAAAAGATCTAAAAAGAAATCTCCTCTTTGTATAAATATAGGTATAAAAGGTATATAATAAGGGATGGTAAGTTTATAAGGAGTATGATATACATACTGATGTACGTTACTCCAGTAACTGAGCAATTGAGATTCATCAAATGTATAACATTAGTCGAATAAATATGTACATTACTAGACCAATATATAGCACTATGATATTTACATAGAGTTAAAAATCTTTTTCACTTTGTTGCACTTTTAAGCAAATAATGTAATTATATTTTGTTGCAGAAATCTAATAGCATATGTATATGATTGTAATTAATGAATATTTAGTGTTTAAACGATTTATGATATTTACAGGGGTAGCTACTAAGCC
This sequence comes from Torymus sinensis, assembly GCA_030522985.1. Taxonomy (NCBI): domain Eukaryota; kingdom Metazoa; phylum Arthropoda; class Insecta; order Hymenoptera; family Torymidae; genus Torymus; species Torymus sinensis. The sequence goes on along the minus strand of JAPYZP010003359.1, from coordinate 5,660 downwards.
ACGAAAATTCATAATTTCTGAATGATATATTACAAATTCATGAATATTAAATTAGAAAAACATTCCACCCTAAAGATTCAGTATAAATCACCTAATCGTCACAATAAATACCTCACAGTTTTAAGAACATGTCAGCTCCCATTATTCACTCGAAGAAACTCGGTAAATATTTTACAGAGCCAGACGAGAATTCATTACTCCAGATAACAACTCAACCGAGTAATAAATCCAAATTTATACGACATGCCATAATCAAATTTGTACAAGGCAAAACCTTGACTTTGCGAATGAAAATTATATTTACCCAATTTATTTCGGTCTATACATCCAACGGTCTCTCGCGCTCTATACCGACAGCGCTGCGCCTTTTACCAACGCTAAAAGACACAGGGGACAAAAAATAAAAAAATAGTTCGAGTGGGGGGAGAGAGAGAGAGCAAGAGAGCTCGGATGGCCAGCCTGCGAAAGAAAAAAGTGGGTAGGAAGCGGAAAGAAAAATGAAGAGGATGAAAGAGAGAAAGAGAGAGGAAATTCGACGCTCCCGGAGGGCTTCCAGGCTCTGGCAAATTGACTGCTCTTGTCATTTTAATCTCTGCGATCTGCAGAAGAATTGGAGGCCGGCCTTTGCACGAAATTTACTCCCTCTCTCTCGCTCTCCCCCTTGCGTCCGCGTGCACGCGCCCGCGATGTATTAGGGTCAACTCTGAAAAATTCGCGATTCGACAGGGTTTCTCCACCCCCTCGACTGCTGCAACGCGTCTTCTCCGCTCTCCTGGACTTCTTTTTTTTTCCTGACCAGATTTTTCAAGAGATTATATCACTTGTTTCGCGCCGTCTAGTCCTCCGAGAATTTTTATCTTAATACGAGTGTATGCGGAGCTTACGCCCGGGAGGAAAATACGGCGGCGTTTTAACCTGTTTAATTTTAAGCAATATTCTTTTTACGGTGTCCGAGGCTGTACATGTGCAGCTTTTAAGTTTGCCCCGGGGCAATTTATTCGGATTTTTTAATTAAAAAAACTTGTAGTGGGAAATAAACGTTTACATTCTTGCTTCGTATTAAGACGCTTTGATATCACAAATACATGTTTTAACCTTAATGCAATTTGCATTGTGAAAAAGAGTTTGATCGACTCAATTAAACCCGCATTTGAAACCAGACAATACTGAATAATTTTATTGAAACAAAAATACCACAGATTGAATCAAATTAATATTTCATCGATTCCATAATTGATTCCATCAATTCACTATGTTTCTTCTCACTATAGTCACGAATAAATTTTACATTATAACTTATCTTTCGGTGTTCAGATGGTTTCACCCTGAAAAGTATACGCGTCATTACAATTCCAACCCTTACAGCGGTCCACACCACTTATCCCAAGTCGATGTCCCATCATCGTCGGCACATATTGCCAGACTCCTATCCCTTGGAAAATGAAAAAAAAAAATTTGGCACAGCTCCTCCTATTTAATACGGCCACGCGACTTCCTCGTTCGAAATTACCCTAGCTCTCTCCAACTCCAGCGGGGATCTCCGTCAAAGGAGAAAATTGAATCATCATCAGTTCCGCGCCATTAATTACACAGCGAGCGAGTGCTTCTTCAGAGCACGTATGTGTGTGTGTACGCGCGCGCGTTCCTTCGTGGGTAGCGCGTGTGTCGCGCTGTGTCCTGATTCCCCGGGATTTCCCTCGCGTCGTGTACCTCGCCGGTAAATCCAAGCTGCGCCGCTCGGTCAACTGCGCGTGGGACTTTCGAGGGAGCGAGGCAAAATTATACCGCCCCTCGTCCGCATATATATATATGTGTGTGTGCGCGTCTGCGTGTGCCGAATCATGGGTGGACGATGGTCCATTGTGCGACACGGGTCGCGCTAACTCTCCGCGTTCGATTCGCTCGTGCGCTCCCTCTCCCTCTCTCTCTCTCTCTGCAGAGTCTTGTGTCGCGCACACTGCACGCGTCTCTCCCGATCGTTGACTCACTTTCCCGTCTCTCTTCCTCTCTCTGTCTCTCTACCGATCGTTTCGTGCTCTAGTGCAGAGAGAGAGAGAGAGAGAGAGAGAGAGAGAGAGAGAGGGCGAGAGACGCGGAAAGGAGGGATGGATGGATGCGCATGCAGAGGAGCGCGCGCGCGCACGTGTGCACGAGTGGAACAATTCAGCATCGAATTACGGGTCTTGAGTTACTTAGGCACTTTATTGCCGCAGAGAAATTGTCAGGGACGAGAGAGGGAGGTAAAGAGAGGCGGAGCAGACTTAGAGCGATGGCAATGATAGGATGGAACTAAATGGATTTCTGCGCTAAGAGAAGTACAGGAGTGGCGTCTTTATAGGGTTTGATTACGCGGATCAAGTTGTATTAAATGTCTAGGGTGCACAAGCACCTTTAGTATTTTTCTCAAGATCCATGCAATTTTGTTAAATAAAATAATGTCACTCCATTGACGCGATTCCAAACTCGTGTTATAATTATTACGTTCTTTTCTCTTACTCTCGTTTTGCATCACTATAATTGGATCGACCTTTCGCTTTTCTTTCCTCTTCTCTTACTTACTTTGATCCTTTATCGCTTCTATAATGTTTCGTTCCGAAGAACGTTTTTCGTTTCGTATACTCTCTTAGTATTGATTTCATGAAATCAGTAGAGTATGGTTTTCAGCTCCAAAGGTCTTCCTTGATCGTCATATGCGTGGCTTACGCAATAACAATAATTACTCCAATGCGTTGAAATGTATATCATAATGAATATATTTTTCTGTTACATCATCTATAGGATACAGTAGCAATATACCTATATCATCTAACTACTGTAGGATAGTCAGAAATTGATATATACTACAACAAGAGCTGATCATATGAACAATAATTGTTATTAATCGCGATACCTTGTTCGCTAGAAATCCAATAACTCTTGCTGTATCGTGTAATACAGAGAAAAAGTTTTAGTTATTATGATTCACGGATATATATAGATCAAGGAAGCAAAGCACACAATGGTAACTGATTAATTAGCGATTATTCAGACAGGAATTACGTACATCTAAATTGAATTTAAAATTATAATATAGGTATATTCAAATTTTTAATAAACCTTAAAAATAATGAAAGTTATCGAAAATGAATTTTCAAAATAATAAATCAATTGTATGATATTTTTTATCAAAATTATTAACAATTATTTTGTGTGTTAAAGAGAACTATACGATAACAATACACGTATATTCCCATTCCGTTAAAAGCCTTTCGCCATTCTAATAGAATTTTAATATTCAGCGAAAATGAAAATGCCCACAGATTTACGTCCAATAACAATCTCCGCCCCTTCCCCCCTAAAACCGTCCACTTTTTTCTGATCTTCCAGATACGCGCACTACGCACACACACACACACAGACGAGCGCGCGCTGTACTCCCAACACTTGTAAATACATGTAAATACGTTTCATACACTTCCGGCTTGCAAATGGCGACAATAAACGTTTTGAAAAACGAGCCACCATAAAAATAATAGCTTAGCGCGCTCGGCGAGGCGAGGGCATTTCCCTCTCGGCTAAGCTCGGCGCCCATCTGCGCGCGCGTACGCGAGAGAGAAACACAGAGAGAGGGAGACTGTATATACATACACACAGCCAGCGAGCGAGAGCAAATTAATAAATCTTCACCTTAACTCGGCGCGCATCCATATTCCGCAGTAGCTTTTTGCCCGGAGTGCTGCTGCCGCTGCTGCTGCTAGCGCGCGCTCGGAATCTGTTTGTCCTCGATTTCCTCTCTTTTCATCGAATATCTTCGCACGCGGGGATAAATCCCGCGAATGCGCGTGCCGACGACGAAAAAAAAGAAGAAGAAGAAACGAGCGAGGAGGAAGAGGCGAAGGGAAATGAGAATCGATTTGTCCTCGCATGCGTGCGCGCGCAGAGATATTCGCCCGCGGTGTCTTTCGAGCGTGTCTATGTATATCTATATTATACACACTTGGTGTGCCTTCCGCCGGGACGCGAGGATTATTGTTACGGTTGGTCTTGTGTACTCGCATGCGCGCTAGAGACCCGATGAGATTAAGCCCGTTGCTACGCGCTTCGAAAGTTCGTGTCTTTCGGGCTCTCGGTTCCGGTTGCTACAATTATTAGCCATAGAATTCTCGTATATTAATGATAATTAATAAAAGAATAACAAAAAAAGGCACGATTTTTAACAAGACCAATTTCCCTTGGTTAGTTTGGTAATTCAAAAAATGCAACGGTTTTATGGAGAGAATGTTTCAGTCAACGAAGTGTACAATCAATATACAAAGAACAAATTTGCTCGAAATATTGGTTTTTCGAGATCGTAAAAAATGAAAACATATTGTAGCAAAGAATTTCTGTAAAAAAATAGAATTTTTGATAAATCGTTGGTGCTCTTGCTTTTTACGCCTATATCTCATAAGGAATATGTTGTTTTTTGCAGAAACATTTTTCTCTATTGTTGACTCGCAGTATATGGTTTATGGAAAATCCTCACATATTTGTTTGGGCGTATATTATGATTACTACGATATGCGATTGCGCCTAAAAGGCTTACACGCTGTAACTTTGCAAGTATAATTCCTATGCGCCCCCCATAAATCAATTGGATTAAATACTAGAGTCCGTATTAGCATAGCTTCGATGGCTCTATTCCTACACCCTCCCGAACGTTGTAAAACTTTTTCAAAAAATATACGTCTATATTGTTTACCTTTAGTCAAGTTTCAACAAAGGATAGCAAACAGCAATGGAAAAATAGTCGATTGTAAAAGAAACTTTATAAAAATTTGCCACTACCAATTTGCAGCAATTCCAAAAGAACATAATTACTGAATACCAATGAAATTCATTCGATTTCTCTTTTTAGCTTAAAACCCGCGCCAGACTCCCGTTACCACTGGAAATTTCTAAAACCCTCGAGCGCGACCCATCGCCATGCCGCAGCGTCCCGATTCCTCTCGAATAATCCAGGACCATCGACAACCTTCGGCAGCAGCAGCAGCAGCACAACAGCCGACCACCTCTGCACGCACTGCATTCTTCCTCTCTTCCTCTCTCGACCACCACAAACCTTCAAAAGACGAAATTCAACGCCGGTCGAGCGTATACACTGCGCGTCTGTACAATGCGCGAAAAACGGGCCGACCGTAGCCGGTACTATTTCACTTGCCAGGGCGACCCACCCGCTGAGGCTCCGAAGATTAGCTGCGCGCGCCACACAAAGGTGAGCTCGGCTCGGCGATCCGATCGAAAAAATAGCTGCGGTGTAGTACTGTGGTGGTGGTGCTGCTGCTGGTACTGCTATTGCAGTGGAGGCAGTGGTAGTGGTATATTACAGTGCCGTGACTACGGCGGAAGGCATTCGGAAATGAAAATACTTTTCCAGCGCGCGCGGTTGCGAATTGCGGGCGACAGTCGATGGGTTCGGACAAAGTCTTTGTCTGTTAGTCGGTGTTTTTCGAGTTCGTGAATTAGAGGGCACGTGTGAATGGGTTTACTTTAAGCATTGGTGAAATAAAAAAATAAAATTTACTTGTATAGGGAATTTTGCTTATATGTGCAATTCCCCCGAAAATGTCTCCTTATCCGGTCACAAAAACGACGAAAAAAAAATATTGAGGCACACCTCTGCTATAAATTTTTTCTTGTTC
>JAPYZP010003358.1:0-11684 GCA_030522985.1 Torymus sinensis | reverse complement strand
TATCTCTTACCCGTAAGTATAGCACAGTCCTAACCCCCTCGTTCCGCAAGCCAACGATTCAAACTCGTCTTCAGTCTTTATCGAATCACGCCGGTACACGCCATCGCGGTATAGCGCGCTGCACACACAACAATGACAACACAACGTGGCAGCATGTGCGCCTAGTGTAGCGTAGTGTATATAGGTATACTATAGGCAGTAATTATAGTCAGCAGACGGCCAGAGTAGGAAAATATATAAAATATAGGCATGCAGGCTGAAGCTACTAAAGCTGACGCGGCGCGAATGTCGCGCGAACACGTTCCCGCGGCGGGGGACCATCAGTATTCGATATGGGGAAGAAGTATAAGATAGTAGTGGTAGTATAGTATTAGTGACGTAGGTGTAACATCGCTGCTGCTGCTGCTGCTGTTACAGCACACGTGCATTGAAGACTTGTGTGTTATCAATACTTAGGTATATCGCGCGGCTATTATGCGAAAGAGAATTATGACGAGTTGTCGCGCGTCGCGGTACGAGTAGCTACGTATGGACATTAGCGAGTGTGTATATTCGCGCATTGGTTTCCGCTCGACTTCATTTCTTTTCGAGAGTGGTACACCCAAGTGTCAAGTGTTGTAGGTACGCGAAGAACCTTTGCGCTGGAGAGAAAAGGAGAGAAAGACAGTGCGCGCGTGTAGGTATGCGTGTCTATGTGCTCTATATATGATGTACATGCAGTTGTAGTCTGCTGTTGTATAGCGCGCTCACAGCTGTTGTGCAATATTGACATATTGTGGGATCGAAGTAGAGTTGAGTAGGAGAGAGTGAGAGAGAGATAATAAGAGAGAGAGAGATATGAAGCGCAAGTCGGAGCGCGAGATGAACGTCCTCGAGGAGGCCGGCGAGGCGAACGGCCTCGTCGTCGAGCACGGTAATATCAAAGGCGACGAAGGGAACATTGCCATATTGCTGTTCCTCTACCTGCTCCAGGGCATACCACTGGGTCTGTGTAGCAGTATACCCATGCTGCTGCAGAACCGTGGGGTGTCGTACAAACAACAGGTGAGAGATACAAAATGTCTAGTGCATACAATAGGTTTGGTATTGTATGTGCCCTATGTTAATTGGTTGCGATTTTATAGGCAGAATTCAGCTTCGTCATATGGCCATTTTCACTGAAGCTTCTCTGGGCACCACTTGTCGATTCTGTGTTCGTCGAGAAGTTTGGCAGGAGGAAAACATGGCTCCTGCCCATACAATACCTCATGGGTATGTTCATGCTGTATCTGTCAAGTCACGTTGACAGGTGGCTGGGTAACGAGGAGGGTAGCGAGCTCAACATCGGACTGCTGACTGCCTTGTTCTTTATGTTGAACCTTCTGGCTGCTACTCAGGATATTGTTGTTGATGGCTGGGCCTTGACTATGTTGAAACGGTAGGTTTTTCTTTTGCAGGTGGCTTAGATAGTAGGTAGATGGAAATGGTATAATGAATTAATCTTCTGTTACAGGTGTAATGTAGGTTATGCTTCGACATGTAATAGTGTAGGTCAAACAGCTGGCTTCTTCCTTGGATACGTACTCTTCATGGCTTTTGAATCACCTGACTTTTGTAATGCATATTTAAGATCAGTGCCTTCAGACAAAGGAATGGTTACACTTCCTGGTAAGCATTAACAATATTCACTCATAAAACTTGAAAAATAATTTTATCTTTTTGGAAGATATATAAATGTTAAATTGTATTACTAATTAGGGAATAATGTTATTCATTAAATCAGACAAACAATTGTATATTTTATGTCTAATTTTACACAATATATATATAGATATTTTCATTATATAAGATTTTTATTTTATATACATAATTATTTTATGTAAATTATTTTATTTCTTCAGGATTTTTATACTTTTGGGGTTGTGTATTCATTGTTCTAACTACTTTCATTGGAATATTGAAGAGTGAAACTCCAAAAAATAGTCCAAAAAATGAAAATATGAACATAAAGGATGCTTATCACATGCTTTGGAGAACTGTGAAGCTACCAAATATCAAGCTCATGATAGTGATTTTATTGACTGTTAAGGTATGTTAAGAATAATTGCAAGATCCAAACTTAAAAGTTTGATGTGAGATAAGCTTGTAATTCATATGTTATAAATATCTTGTTGTAGATTGGTTTCTCAGCAAGTGATGCAGTAACTGGTTTAAAAATGGTTGAAGCTGGTATCCCTAAGGAGAAATTTGCCCTCATGGCTGTACCAATGATACCATTACAAATAGTCTTACCAGTTTTTATTTCCAGATACACAGCAGGCCCTAAGCCAATGGACATTTTTCTAAAAGCCATGCCATATAGGTAATAATAAATGTTTAATAAACGCTTATTTATTAATAATCCCCAAATAATATCACAAAATTATAATGTTTTTCAGATTGCTATTTGGATTGGTGGCAGCATGTTTAGTATGGATCACTCCTCAATTTGTAAATCATGGAGAAGTATCTGCATCATATTTTGTACTATTAGTTGTATTATATCTCATTCATCAGGTAATTGATATTGAAAATCTTTTGTAAAAATATAAGCTTTATAATGCTGAAAATATTAACTTATAAATTTTATTCTATGATTTTTAGGTTTGTGCTAGTTGCATGTTTGTTGCATCCATGGCTTTCTTTGCCAGAATTAGTGACCCAGCTGTTGGTGGAACCTACATGACATTCTTGAATACATTGTGCAATCTTGGTGGTAACTGGCCAGCTACAGCTGCCTTATACTTTGTAGATGCTCTAACATTTAGACAATGTAGCAATGATCCTGGCAATGACTGTAGTACAGCAGATGAAAAAGAGGTTTGTCCAAAATTCAATCTATAGTTGCAAATACATTTTTGATTGTTTTTAAATTTTAGTTCTAAAATTATTTTACTTTTCAGATGTGTACCAAATATGATGGTGTGTGTAATATGCGATTAGATGGATATTATATTGAAAGCTTCCTTTGTGTCATCATTGGCTTCTTATGGCTTAGGTGGGGGAGAAGGAAAATACAAAATTTGCAACAAAAACCCTTATCTACTTGGAAAGTAGTACGATCCAAACAATAATCTACTTAGGTACAAAAATAGGAATGTAATTTTACAAGGTTTCAAAGTTGTTGCATGTTTGAAACTTGAACTAAAGAAAGTTTATATATACATCCGGAATGATGTATATTGAGTACATAAATGTTTGTTGATACACAATTGTTTAAAAGCTGCACAAAATTTTTATTTATGAAGTGCGATGCTTTTAGCACAGATGAAATCTTCCAGTATATTATTTTCACTTGATCAAAGATTTTCTTTGATGTATTATGAATATTGTAAATAATTGTGCTACAAATTAAAGGAAATAGATATCTTTGTGCGATATCTATTTATACTCAATAGTTTATAGAAACACGAAAAAAGACGATAAAAAAAAACTAGTTAAAAACCTTCCAAAAAATGTAACTTCTTTTACATTTTTTGGTATAATTGTCAGAAAAATTAGGTAAAACTTGAGAGATCTGTGATTGGTATTTTTATTTAAAAATATATTGAAAATTTGTGTACAGTATATTGATAATAATAACTTTAATAGTATAATAATAGAAAATATTTTATTGAGGTGAATTAGTAATAGAAATATCTGGTACCAAAATTGTGAAAAGAAAAATTGAAAAGATTAAAATTTTACTGTGCAATATAAAGAAAGCCCTTATTGTACAATAGCTATTTAATTCAAGTATCTCGATTGTATTTCATACTACAATACAAAGACTGCTACAAATGGTTGTTTTACAGGAAATAGTTTACGTAATTTTTTTAAACGTTACAAATAGTATTGAACTTTTTACTCAAAATTACAAAATATCTTTTATAATCAATCATCAGAATATTGGTACTTGTATGATTAAAATTTCTATAATTTAAAATGATTTTTAAGATATTATTATACACAATTCGAATGGTTTTAAAAGAGAACAGATTGAGCCTTCATTTACATTAAAAAACTGCATTAAAAATGATATCACATTCCAAGAAATATTATTTATGGCACAAAAGTAAGTGAAAATTTTATTCAAATAGTTTTAATGAACAATTGTATTATTTGAAACTATTGTTGTTATTTAATTGCTATAGTGGAGTTGAATTGTATTGTAATTTTTATTTATTGTACAGAATTTTATAACTCGGAATTTTTCATTATCAATAAGTTGAAATTGGTATGCCTACTAATACGGTATTATACTGCCACTTACAATAAATTTGTGACTTATACCTCATGTAGAAAGGATTTTATAATAACAGTTTATAATGTAACAGTTAAGTTGTAAAATATTTTTGCAAAGTGAAAGAGAATTATGTTAAAAACGTGGGTGTATAACTCTGCTCCATTTTGATGAAACGATAAATACAAAATAATTTTTCAACTTGATATATGACCAGTTTTTCCATTCCAATATTTATTACCTATTTCATTTCCTGCTTCCATTTAATCGATTGACAAAGCCGGAAATCAGGCCAATAATCGACAAGAGGATCTTCAAATTACGCAAAACATTCTTGAGATTTTTAATCAGGCCTTGACAACGTGTGCTATCACCAGCAGAAAAGGTGAGATTCAAAAATAAAGTAATTTCAAAATGTACAGGACCGAGTTTAAGCGGCCTAATCCTCCCGCGACCCCTTCTCTCTCTCTCTCTCTCTCTCTCATTTTATTTATCCTTTCCCGCAACCAAAACAAATATATATGTTACATATCTCCCTATATTATATAGTTCTTTCTCAACGCTTACCACTCAGCCCCCCTCACACCCTCCTCACTCCCCTCGCCACCTCAAAATAACGTAAAAATGTGATTATTTATACGTTTTTTTTATGGAAAAAAATCTGACTCCTCTTATTCTGCGGTTCTGCGCCTTGTTTCCGGAGCCAGCATGCACAGTGATAATAAACCTCCCGCGGAAGCTTTGCTTCTTTTCCCCTCTAGTCCGTTGTCTGTGCACCTATAAACATTCTCTTTCTTTCTCCATCGCACATGCATATTGTCCATTTTTTTCTCGCTCTTATCGCGCTGCTCGCACCCTGTGTCTCTTATTCTCACCTACTCAACAGCTCAAGCCAACAGGCAGTGGTAACTTGGGAACGCAATTAGCGGTATGCACGCACGGATACGGGTGGAAAAACACACACTAGCCAAGCGAGAATTAATACAAGAGAACAAAGTACAATGTAATTGTTAATTATTTTAAAGTTTAATAAAGCCTTATTATAATATAATATAATGTGGACAAGTTCGATTATTTGAAGGATTGACTTGGCGTCAAGGATTACAAATAGTTCGCGCAGGCAGTGACAGACAGCTTCTATTTTGGAAAGTAAATAATAAATAAAAGAATAATTTTCTAATTGCTTTCTTTTATATACATTTTTTTATGTACACAAGATTATTAATAAAAAAATATAACAAAATTACAAAATATAATAATACTTTTTTAAAAGTACTTATTTTTACGATTAAAATGTATAATTCCTAAATACTTATTCAATTCAAGTATTTAAAAAAAAAATTAATTTTAAAATTTAGTATTATACTTCTTTAAAAAATGTCATACGGTAGCTTTCTTCCATAACTCAGCTACAAATTTACCGATTTTCATTTTAACTTCTTCATCTGGTATTCTGTAGAGAACTTGCAACAATGCAGGTACAGCATACAAAGGACTTGGTGATGCTACTCGCTCTTCAATAAACTGCTTTTTATTTACTTCTAATTTGTTATATCGGTTATATTTGACAGTATGGACTATACTATCTTCTTCTTTAACTGGGTTGTTCATATCTGCGTAAATAATAATAGTAATGTAATAATTTATTTATTATTTATAATTAATTATAATTACATAAAAAGATTACTTACTAACTCCGGCGTATATTTCAGCTTCTATCACTTTTAATTCATTTCCTGCACAGTAAAATTCAACTAATTCTCGACTAAGAAGATCATTACCATATTTTTCTACAATTTCAATTATAGACCTTACAGATGAAAAAAATTGTAAGTCGCTTATTTCATTTCTGTGAAAAAAATCAATAACTCCGTAGCATAAATAAGCACGTAAACTTTTACTCAGTCCATTTTCATCAGTATTAAAAATATTGTTTGGATCTTCCAAAGTTTTATTATCTAATATGGAAATATACTTTAATAAAAGAGCAAATTGATTTTTTCTGTCAAACTGAACAATAATATCAAAAGCTTTCAGTATATGTTTTAGCTGTTTTCTTGAATCATCAGTTAATGTTGCTAGTGCTAATTCATGAGAAACATTTATTTGTACCTATAAATTAATGGAATTAATAAAAATTAAATCGTATATTTTATAAAATATATGCAGAATTTTATACTATTTGTTCAGAGTTCCATCTGGGCAGAGGAATAACATCTCTTTGGAGTAACAATGAATATTCTATGGGATTAGGTGAAAAGCGTTGCTTCAATAATTCTAAAAAGTTGATTTCTGATGTACCATCTAACCACCTTGCAATATTCTTATTATGAAAATTTCCGAAAATTTTACTTAATTCATCAAATATTGTCACTTCGATTTCACGATGCTAAAAAATAGAAAATGTTGAATTTGTGTAATAGTTATAGTAAATGTAACAGGTCCATTTAGAAAAAAAAGGTAATAGGAATGAACATATTCATCTTTCTGAATTGAAGAACTCACTGCAACAATCGTGTCAAATTTCAAGATAAGCCATAGGACTGTTCAAAACACTACCTTGAAATCCAAGATGACTGTTACATTGATCTCTTCAATCGGAGCTGTGAAGTTCAAGTTGACACAAAAAGTTGTACCTTCATTTCCGGATGTTTTTTAATAAGTGCCATAGCCGTTGAAATATCGGAATTCAATAAAGCTTCATAAACTAATTTATCTACCAATGATATGCTCAAATCTTCATCTTTTACTACTTGGGAAATATCTATTGCTAAATTTAAGCTGTCTATATCGCCCCGTCTTTCTAAGAGTTTAGCTGCTTTTACGTATTCTCTTAATTTAATATAACTATAAAATTTAATAGTAAGTATTTTAATATTATATTATAAAATTTATTAATATGATTTTAAGTAAACAAGGAATTTATAAATTCATACCATTCTATTGCATTTTGATAATCACCATCTTTTTGGGCACTGCTTGCCCATAATTGCAGAATATCTGTAATCAGTGAATTATTTTCATCTAATTTAGATGATGCCAGAACATATGCTTCTTTGAAGAGCCTAGCAGTGATGAAACATTCTATAGCTTCAGTGATTTTATTAATACATAAGAAATATGAAACAGCTTTATGTGGATTGTCATCATCACTAAGTTGAATAGCATAAGCTTCACACAATTCCTTCCACAGTCTAAAAATAAAATTTGTAAAATTAATAATATATGAAAAGAGCATCAATAATAGAAGTTTTCTTCGCCACTGATGACTTACTCAATGGATATAGATGGTGCAAGAGAAACTAAATAGTCGCTTAAACGATTATTTTTTGCTGCATCTTGAAGGTTTTCTTTTAAATTGTCAGTCCAAAAATCAATTTCAGTAACTAAACTGTGAAATTCATTTGCACGTAATTTATTTTCTGAAATAAACAAAATTTAGTAAATAAATAAGTCTCATAAAAGGCATAATAAAAAGTAATACAAATTAATTTCATAAAATTATGATTTACTTTCGTTATTTATAGCTTGATGAAGATGTACTTTTGTTCCAAGTAAAATAGGATCTTCAATAGTATTTGCATTTCCAATTTCACCGTTTTCAATACCGCTTATTTCATTATAGTTTCGATTACAGGGCTCTATTCCATTGATTTGCTTTTTTTGTGTTTCATTTTCAACGACTTGTAATAAATTTTTAGCCGAAGTACACCATCGCTTATTGTGCTTTACTATATCTGCATGGCCTGGAAAACGACTGATTTTTTTTACCTTCTTCTTTTTAATTAATTTTAGGTCAATTTCTTCAGAGTGGATCTCTCCATCTACTTTATTCTTTCTACTATTTTCAGGTGATTCAACTTCCTCATTTGTGAGTACGTTTATTCCAATTTCATTTTCTTTTTCACTACTAGTATCTGTTTTTTTATTTTTCTTCTTTTTTGTCCTTTTACCCTTTATTTTTAGATTCAGAGGTGGATTTGAAAGTTTTTCTTGCTTTGTGATATCCCATATTCGTAATGTGAAGTCACCTGAACCAGAAATAATTAAATCTTGACTAAGTGGGCTCCACATGCAGCTCATTACTGGTCCTTTGTGGGAAACAAATGTACCTATTATTTCTTGTGATTCTACATTCCAAACCTAGAAGACATACAAATATGGTATTTATCAATTATAGATTTAATCAATTTCTAAAAAAAAATTGAGTATTAAAATATCGTTGCAAAGATAATAAAAAAAAATTAAATAAGTAAAAATTATTTACTTGAATATTGTAATCATAAGCGCCAGACACCAGATATCCACTCACATGTGGACTCCAAGCTATAGTCACAACTTTATCATGATGGGCATCTAAAGTAGCAACTACTCTATAAAAAGATGACTCATCTGATTTATTTTCTTCAGAGTTATTTCTATTCAAAATTTCAAAAATCGTGATTGGAGTGTCATTTATGGCAACAGCTAAATAGTTATTTAAAGGAGAAATATTTGTGTCAGATGCAGTACTTTCAGGATGCCATACTAAACATTGTACAGCTTTATTTAATACATGAATTGTATGATCACACTCTGACAAATCGCGGTTTAAAAATGAGATGGATCTACAATAAATTAAAATAAATACATTAGATATAATGTAATAATAAAAGCATTAAATATTTAGTAAATCACCTACCCATCTGCAAAACCTAGAGCCAAAAGAGAAAAGTCTGGTTTCCAAGCAAATTCAGTACAATCTTTCTTTTTCGTCACAGAAATAGGATCTGTAACATAAATAATAATGATATAAGACAAATTTTTTATAGAAAATTATCAATTTTTCAATAAAACATTTTCTATGTTTGACTAATAATATAAAAATGTTTGTAGAAAAAAATTGGATAAAAAATAATAAATATTTTTTATTACTTTCATTATATTTGTCTGGATTATAATAAACTACTTCATTATCACCACATGAATATAGAGCATATCCATCAACATTTGGTGCTGGGCCCCAACCAACAGAATAAACGGTATGCCTATAATACTGTCTGCATAATGTGGGAGCCTTCTTTGAATTTGTATCAAATATTCCAATGCGCCCTTCATCTGTTGCAAATGCCAACAAATTTTCTTTTTCAGGATGCCATGATAACTGTAGATTTTTTAAAGATATAAAAGATAAAACATTAGAGACATTTATGATTTTATTAAATATTGTGCAAATTAATTTTTACTTACAGCTCTCACTTTTCCTTTGATTTTCTCCCATAATATTTGCAATTCTATGGAGTTTTTATGTGGCTCTGACAAATTCCATAATCGAATCATGGCATCTCCAACACCAAAAGCAATTTGTGATGTATCTAAAGGACAGGCTGACATACAGTACACAAAACCTCCTTGTGTAGGAATATTGTAATCGATTGTAACTTCATTATTTATAAGACTAGAACAAATAATCTGACGATCTTGGGCAACAGTCCAAATTCCTTTTCTAAATTATTAGAAGATATAAATAAGGCAAATTATTTTTTAATATAAAATGTCGATCTAACAATAGTATATTTCGTAAATAATACATACATATCAGTTTTATTTCTCCAATTTTGACTGGTGCTATCTAGAAATAATTCAGCTGAAAATTCAGTAAAACCTGTTACTGAAAATAGTCCTTTGCGATGATTTGCATGTACCAACTTGGGAATAAACTTCTTTTTAGGGTCCCCACTGAGGTCCCATGCAAGAAGCTCACCCCATGGAGAACTTGTAAGAAGTGTTGTTGGTTCTAGCCAGCATACCGCAGTGTAATTGCCTGCCGAAGCACTGACTTTAGATCTGTGGTTATTTGTATCTAAAGGGGCATTTGGAAATGTTAGCTGCATTTGATAACGCCCATCACCTCCAGCTCTCCACAGAAATATATGTCTACAAAATAATTTTCATATTTACTAATAAGTATTAAATAAATTATAAAAAATAGAATAAAAACAGTATTAAGTAATATTTACTTGTCCTTAGCTCCAGAGGCTAATAATGCTTCTTTCTCATTATTTTCTTTAAAAATATTAATAGGAACTGGACACCAGGATAAACTAACAACTTGAACATCATGACCTCTTAATTTATAATTTATTTTGCCATTTCCACGTATATCAACAATATAAATTAAACCACTTTTACTTCCAATTGCTACTGTGTTTAGATCGTTTGGACAACAAGATAAACACGTTGCAGTCATTTTCCCAAGAGAAATTGACTTACTAGCATTACTCTTGTAATTCCATCTTACCAACATACCATCCTCGCTTATAAAACAAATAAGATCTTGATTACATTTAGACCAATCAACTCCAATTACTTTACTCTTGCTCTGTTAACATAAAACAATATTTGTAATGTTATAAAAAATTTGAAAATATACAACACCTTTTCATTATAAATAAATATTATGGCATACATACATCTAATGTAGAATTACTTTTTTCTAAAAGTAAATCTTTTACTTTCCAGACCTTAACAGTATGCTCATCACCACTAGATACCAAGCGATATTCGTCATCTTCTCCAATTTTATTTGGAGAAAAAGCTACACTTGTTACTCTATCAAAATGTGCTTTATCAATTAAAGAGCAATCTAATAACTTTGTTTCCTCATTTACTTTAGCAATTACTATAGAATGCCGCGAACCCCAGGCAATGGTACCATCCCTTGCACATGCTAGAATATTGCTCAAGTACCAATTAGGAGAAGAAGGTAATGTTAGTTCATTCATTGTTGAAGTTCCTGTAAAAATGTTAAAAACAATTTTTAAAGAGATCAACAAAAATTGAACAATAAATAATAGAAGATTCATTAAAGCAGTAAAAATAACTAATATAAATACTACATATTGTTTAAGTTTGATTAATTAAATTTATTGATTGTAATTGTAACATAATTGTATTCACATCAAGTCTAAAAGAAGCATCAGAGATAAAAAATTATAAATTAATGATAATTTCATGAAAAATACTTTGCAAATAGAAAATAGTAAATTTAAATAAAATGAATGCGATTACTTGGACAAAATCTATTTTTAACCCGCGATTTAAGAGTTATTTCAATTTTTATATTAAAGTATAGTAAGTAGTAAGAACCCAAAAAGACATGAAATGCATATAGGTTAACCGGCTTGCATTTTGTAAGGAATAAGTTTTAAAACTGATGATATTCATTACACAGTCGTATTAAAATTATTATAAATGTAAAAAAGATGTGTCAAAACGTTACCTGTTCAACAGACATCCAGTACTTTTACCAAAATTCAGTTAAAAAAATGTTCGTGCGAGATGCGTGTTCACGGAGCCGCTATCTAAACTAAACTGCTCCGAGCAAGGGGCGATTCGCGAAACAGGCGCAATAAACATCCAACGACTTTCTCACTTGTGTAACAGTGAGAAATAGTAGTACTTA
>JAPYZP010003357.1:0-11684 GCA_030522985.1 Torymus sinensis | reverse complement strand
ATACACACACGTTTCGAGCGCGTGAATTTAATTCGCCATAAAGTTCCGCATATTTATCGCCACACTGATTACTTGCATTAAATCAGGACTTTCTTCTCTTTTGATTGTCCGATGTCATGTGATTTGCGACAATTCTCCGACAACACTCACCTTCCGGCTATAAATTTAGAGAAATTTTTGCGCTCATCTACATTTTTACACACTCGCGCGCGCGCTCTCGTCACGAGCATAATTTATGAAGTACACACGAGACTTCAGCACTAATGATCGTGTTAGATCTCGTGTTTGCATTTATGTGATAGACGAGACGTAGTTAACAGGCGTAGTCTGGGTTTTAACGAGTTTAGTTTCTATATTTACACTCTTATACAATACAATTTTTTCGTAATATTTGCTAATAATAAGCATTTTCAACAATGAATGTAAATTATTTTAATGAGAAATATACGTATATTGTGCAATTTTGTTTATACTAACGTGTCATTTAATTAATGAACTGATATCAGAATTCCTTATTCGCTAAACTCAATTTCAGTTTGATCGTTCAACAATAAAGTTGTTGCGTTAAACAAGAACATAAGCCCCTTTTTTATACTGTCCTCTTTATACGAGTATATAGACTTCTTTTATTCATCTTTTATTATACGAATAAGCACCTCGTTCACTGCAAAATGTTATTCATTTACAATATTTAGAAAGAACCCCCATTCAGCAACTTTCATTGCGAATAGAATTCGCAACGCGAATAAATCTGATAACCATAAAAGTACTTTACACTTCAAAAGGTTAAAAGAAAAAATCCCAAACAATAGCCCGACGCACGCGCGCGCGCGCGCATATAACGACGCATTTCGAAAACCCATCAAAATTTACGATTTCCTCGATATCGCCCTCTTCCTCGATCCGAAATCGTTCCTCACACACAAGCACACTACATGCACGATCGTAAGAAACTCGGGTATACTTACCTACACCTCGAAAAAGCGCTTGCACTCTCCGCCGCTCTGAATTTTCGCTCGTTGCACAACCAAGTCTTATACGACTTCCTAAATTCCCGATGCCGGAAATCGCGCTCATATGTATATACAACAACAATGCGGGGAATGATGTATGTAGCCGAGGGTAATTTGACAGAGGTAATATATACGCTCGGGAGGAAAAGAATGTAAGTATGGCGGTGAGGGAGAAAAACGTCGGCACGAGGCGCGAGCTGCTTTGTTGTTGAAACTTCGATTTAGTGCACGCAGGGCGGGGTTGTTGCGTGATATATACGGGTTCAAGGTGATGCTTGCGGCATGTGCGTATGTTGACGGAAGTTGTTACCGTAATAACTGGGTACATAACGCTGCGAGTATAAGTTTGCAGAGTATAGGTACTTACCTTGTTTGTTGTAAGTGATTTTCGATAAATGTTCCCTGTAGCCTTGACATTGATTTGCTGAATATTAATTGAGGATAATTTCATTTTCTAACACACTAAATATTGGGCTGGTTAACTTTAATTTTTCCGTACGTAAGATATAGGTAGATAGGTAGACAGACGGGGGAATCACACGGAACTTTACTCGTCTACACTATTCACTGATATAAAATTACTCTCACAGCAATATGTTTACTATGTATATTATTTATCGTTAGCCCATCATCACCGCTATTTTCCGTCATGGGTTTACGCAAACGTGCGCGTGCGTGCACGTGCTGCTGACATCGCCAAATACCCGCTCTCCCCCCACCATAGGCGACGAAGGTTGCGGTGTGGCGCGCACGGCGGGGCCCTTTGCGCGGGGTTTTCGTTTACTCAAGCGTTTTTCATTGCTCATATACTTACTTATTCTTGACATTTTTTATGAATTTAATTGTTCTTTCTCCTATCTTACAATTATATTTGGCATTCGGTAATTAACACGTTGCTCGTCAATTCTTGAGAAAATGTATTAATGTGCGCGCGATTAAAGTGAACAATAATTACAACGATTAAGGAATACTTGAAATCTGTCGAATCTCATATGATTATACCGCGTAATGTGCAGGTTACGCTATATATTTACTTGAAAATAACGAATGTGTTATAATGATCTTGTTTCGAAGAATTTGCCTCGCGCTCGTTGACATTTTCCAGAGTTACAAATCTTTTCCATAACGAGAAAGTATTCAAGTAACGAGAGAAATTTGCTCATATAATTAAAGCGATATTTCAGGGAACCCGGAAAAAAAATCTTTGATACCCGCTGGTATATATCCCTCGTCGTCTCGCTTCTGAAAGAAAGTAATAAAAAGAGATGTCCAGAGTGCGCACTAGATCCCTTTCATTAGGGTAAATTGGAAATATACGAGGGTGAAAGATATACTGCCTATATTTCGGCCTGAAAAAGTGGTACAAAATTTATTACGTTTACGTTGAACTTTCTACTGTATGAATTGCATAAACGGCATTGATATAACATTATACAATATATTTGGAATTAATTAAAATGAAGATTAATTACGGCTTATTAGATTTTAAGCGAAATAAAAGAGTAACTACGTAATGTTTAGATACACTTATTTACTATGAAATAAGTTCGAGAACGGTACTTATTTATTACAATGCGATAAAATACTATTAAATTAAGATTAAAATTAGAAATTTAGAATGTTTTATAAGTCATAATAATATTTTATAATAATAAACGGTTATATATTCTATTGCTTAAAAATGTTACATTAATTTATATTTAAACTACACTACATCGAACACAAACAACAAAGTACCGTAGTAAATGGCGGCCCGAAAAACAAAATCACAAAGGATTTATGTCATAATTGATGTAACGGTTTCAAAGACCTAAATGTATTTTAATTTTTTCGCTTTATGTAAGGTTCACGCGCGCAGCCAGCGTAACGATTTTGATACTTCTGAACTCATTTTCTCGCTAGATAAGATCTTTACAAAGCGGCCGGTTTAAAATTTCTATATTCAGAGCATTACATTTAGTTTATGAAGCAAAACATGGCGAGTGTTTGCCGCGATTTCTGGATAACGTATTCCGGGTTTTGGAGAATATCTCCGGTATATTTACTTTGAAAATCGAATAGTCTAGGATTTTTTTAAATTATAGATTGGACAACAGTAAAAGCTTTAAAAGTTCGTGAACCCGTTACACCAATTTTCATTGGCTACGTCTTGTCGAAGATAAGCCAGGCTATTATATTCACATTAAAACGGTAGCTGTTACGGTCCTCCCCGAAAAAGTACCGTCCTGTTATAAAAGCCGAAAAAACCGCACTTAATTACATATAAACCCAAATTGCATCCTAAAGTGCCGTAACAAGCCACTTGTATCAGATCTTTAAATAGATTCGCATTCCCTATATATTATGTAAAAAAAGTTCATCCCAATGTATACAACAAACGATCTATTTTACTTTTTACCTTTTATCACATCCAACCAATCCTGAAAGAAAAAATAACTGAATAGTACAAGCAAAAATTCTGAAAATATGCGAATCATTATATGATTACAATTTTCCAAAGCTCTCACTCATTATTTGAAAAAAAAAACCAAAATCCAATTAAAAATCGCTCTTCCCCGCACTTCAGCTCCGATTAAAACCTCATCCATCCACTCGACATTCGCGCTCCTCTTTGCACACTCCTCTCCCACATACCATCACCGGCGCGCATACTTCTCGCAATCGTACCTCGCGGGTAAAAGTATAAGTATACACCGCCGCGCGTACATGTATACTCGCATTCCCGCGCGCGCTCGCGCTGACAAAAAAAAGTTTCTCTAATCTCGTAACCGGAAACTCGCAAGATCGTCCAGCGGCAGCGACAATCGCGCCGTAAAGAGATTTCCACCTGGTACGCATACGCGCGCACGGCACCTATACGTTAACGACAATTACGTGCGAGCCGCGGCGGTGCGCGCGGGTAATTGCGCGCGTACTTTCCATTTCGCTCGCAGAGCGGGTCATCCGCTTCCGGATTCGAGAGATGTGTGTGTGTGTGCGGCGTATGCGATTGTGTACGCGCGGCGCACGGATTGAATTAACGAGTGTGTGTGTGTGTGTGTTTTCTTTTATGCAATCGGCCCAATTAGCGCATAGACGTGATGGTAGTGGATGTGTAGAGCTCGCGTGGGAATGGGGAGAACGAGCGGAGGGTTTTGCGGTTGGGATCGGATGAGAGAGGCTGCGGGTTTGGACGAGTGAAATTTTAAGTGTAGCGAGAGGTTTTCGTTAGCGGTCGTGGGCTTAATTACGGTGCGCTGGAAAAGTGTGTGATAAGAAATATTGTTATGGTTTTTATGCTATTGTTTTTTTGTTTGGAAACTGTAATTATGCTGGCTGTAGTGCCATATGTATTAATATAATACTAAAAGCATAATATAGGCGGCGCCTGTACTTTTTACAGTAGAAAAATGTTCACTCAATTAGCCACGAGAATTTCTTTAACTGACTAATTATTCTGCAGCTATAATTGATACGTTCTTTTAATCGCGCTTTTAAAGTTATTATACCATTCAGTGAGGGTTTTTATGTACATTAGTCGACAACTCACGAGGGTGCAATTTTTATAAATCTTTATTAATTATTCTACTGAAACAAGGCAATCTTATAATTAAATCAATTTGCAATGTACAAAGGGTTATTATTCCGCAAAGCAATTCTATTTGCAGCATTTTAATTATTGATTTTAATTTTCAATAACGCCCCGTGTAATGAGGTATTCATAAAATGCATTAATTATGGAAAGGAAATACGTTCGACGACAACTTTCGCTGATAATTAAACAGTAGCAGCACCCAATTGAATTTCAGCGTAAAATATATTATACTGCATGAGAGAGAGATAATTGACTTGTCTGAGAGATGCGCTCGAGCTGCGCAAGCGCGAAATACTATGGGATTCGTTCCCATGATTTAATTGTGCGCCTAGTGTTACGCGTTACACAATCATTGTCGGAGTGCATCCGCAAAAACCTTATTTCGCGAGCTCTACTTGACGCATAAATTTGGAGCAGGATTTCCTTCCGGCGTGCAGTAATCTCGTGTCTAAAAATAACAGCTGTAATTTAATAAGCTGCGAAGTTTTAAGAAAAAAAAGAACTAGTTTTGTTTATAGAATTTTGAAGCGTTTCGAAGAAGAATAAAATGAACGCCTGCCCGCGAATTCTAATACGGTTGCGACAAATTGGGGTGAAATTTCGTTAGGAAACAATGACGTTTCACTATTTTGTAATCAAATTTCTCTGTCAGTCCAAAACAGAAGTACATCATATTACGTTTCAAACGTGAACGTTTAAAGCCTTAACTTAGTTCATATAATCGTTTGATTTATATAAATAAGAAGGTTTTTAATCAATATTGACGTTGGATAACGAAAATTATTTATTTTACCGGATATGAAACAATTGTTCTACATAACCACGGCAATACTTATGTATGTAACAATCTTTGGTAACAAAAACATGCCGTAATGTATCAGATTAAAATCATTAGAATGAATATAGTTTTCAAGTATTATCAGCTTACGTAAGAAATGCAAAAAAAAATCATATTCTGGCATGGAAAGAAAGTTCTTTTTTTACGGCAAATAAAATCTTGTATACATTTCTTATGCAAAGGCTTAGTCATTGTCGAGAAATCAAAATTTCGATGATATCATTTAATGCATCCTGTATCTCAAAACTATGATGACGTCTTTTCAAACTAATAAAAAAACTTTCTTTCCATGCCACTCGATAGGATGATGTTTCTAAATGCGTTTTCTTTCGTTAGTGATTTGAGATTTTCAAAATATTATCGAATGAGACTATAGTAATGGGATATCTATTTACAAATACTATATGGATCAAAACTGAAACCTACCTCTATTACATGTAAAACTACTATATAGATCATGTACATCTCTATTACATGTAAAACTACTATATAGATCAAAACTGAAATCTATATCCATTACATGTCAAACTGCTATAATAATAAGAAAAACGTCTGAGTGCCCGAATTCAACCTATCGATCATTTGCCATTCAAATATCTCAAAAATCAAATCTTTCTTACAATCAC
This sequence comes from Torymus sinensis, assembly GCA_030522985.1. Classification (NCBI taxonomy): domain Eukaryota; kingdom Metazoa; phylum Arthropoda; class Insecta; order Hymenoptera; family Torymidae; genus Torymus; species Torymus sinensis. The sequence goes on along the minus strand of JAPYZP010003357.1, from coordinate 5,633 downwards.
ACGTTATCCTACCAAAGAATAGTGTTATTTTGTCTGCATTTTTATCAATCAACTAAAAAAATGTATGACCACCCAGCAAAATTCGCAACCAAAACCATCACCTTTCCCCAAACCCAAACTCTATACCAGGCACCTTCGCTCCCCCTCCCACCTGACCGAATCACGCTCGCACACACATATTCCTCCTTCCTCGAGAGACAGCGGCGGCGGCACTTTCTGCGCGCACACACACACACACACATGCGACACGCGCGCTTGCGATCTCCCGCTTCTTTGCTTCCGCGGGGCCCCGGCGGCACGAGGAGGAAAACTGGGCCCGCGCGCGGGGGCCTCAGTCCGCCTCGGATATTCCTCGCGCACACGTGTCTATGGAGTGGCCGTGCGCGCTCGCTCTCCTCTCACCGCACACGGCGTTGTGTTGTATTGTCACGAGTTCCGCGTGTGCGCTATCGACGGCGACGGTGCTCGACTTTTTTAAGTAGGTGTGTGTGTGTGTGTGTGTGTGTATGTGGAGAGAATTTTCTGGGCCTTTTTGGGGGAAGATTTTGTCGAGTTATATGAAATAGGAGACGAAGGATATTTATGTGATATGAAAATTGTTGTTCATTTGTACGTGGGGAGGTTGCCCCGTTGGTTGGTAAATTACTTAAATTATTACACTTGTAGCAATTGTTTCAATATTCATTTTAAAATAATAAAATTTATGCTTTTACCTGTTTTTCAGATTTTTCATAATTTTTAATAACTGCGTTCCTCGCGCACAGAAAAATAGCATTTTAACAACATTTGTTCATGCTTAAATTTTCTCCATGTATAAAAGGCTTTTTTTACAGTCAGTGTTCAGTGTTTACACGCAATATAGAGTGTCATTTTTGTTTTGAACAAATCTGAATTGTATAAAAAATTAACATGATTTTTAGTAATAATAATACTAATAATTTAGTAATATCATTTCGATGGAAATTCTGATTTAATATCGTCGTGGAATTTTAAGGATAAAAGTAACGCTGTATTGCACAAATAACTAAATTCATTTTTTTTTTCAATCATGAGCGTGCAAAATATGTGATAAAGAAAGGTATTGGTGTTATATCATACAGTGTCGAGTGCGATGCCATTGTGTAAAAGTGAAGTAAGTAATTACCGCTGGTTTAGAAATTGGTTCGTGTAGTATAAGCAGAGGCAGGATCTGATCTTAATTGCTGAAATTATGACAAACATTGATTAAGTAACTTAACGTGATATTTATCTGTTTACGGCAGTTAGTGTTATGTAGGTGCTCCCATTTTTTTCAAGTTTCCAGTTTACACGTAATGAGTTCAAGTGTTCCTTTAGTAAGATTTTACATAATAATCCATTTTTATGAAATTCAATCGAAAAGGTTAAAATAAATCTAATTTCATTTTTCCCCTTATATTCGAAAAAAAGATAATTAAAATTTTGAATTATAATCTACTAGTTTATTTTTAACCCAAAATGAGTAATGAGTTCTCTATTATATTTAACAACGTTGCAATAAATTGCATTCCTCGAGAGCAATGAAAGTGATGTTCATGGTTCTAATGCTCACGTACGCGTTGCGGTATACATTTATAGAAGTTCACAAGTCATCACCGGTCGCGTTTGATGAATGTTACTTCCGACAGATAGAAATCGCTAATATCAAAATTATGATTGATTTGCACAATAAAAAGTCTAGTATTACTATTTCTCCTGTATAGCAAATTCTATCTATAAGGCGAGCGAATTTTTTCAGAATATGATTGCTTCCGATTTTACATGTACACAGTTCTACATTAATCTTGTCATAACAAATGACTTTTCCATTCTTTGGCTAGTGTGATTATTGCACGGAAATATTCTAACACGATTGACATTTTCATACTACCATATAATACAAAATAAACATTAATGTAAGAATTCAATATTCAGAAACATAACAGTTTAATATATTTTACTGTTATTATATCAATTAACTTTATTAGCATTGCATGATCATCATGCATTATTACTGTTAATGTACCCAGTTATTTTGTTTTAAATTTGTCAGTTTCACTTTTTAAATTTATTACCTCGATATCGATCAATCAAATATTTAATTTCCATTTACATTTGAATAACTTGAACAAAAAAAAAGTAATTATCATTATGCCAGTAACAAAAGGTTTTAAAAAAAGCTCACTCTTCCCCTATTTATTATAATACCAATTTTCAAAAACAAGATCTTCTCATATCCACTCTTTAAAAAATTGTCTCTTCAAAACATCCTATCCCAAACGAAAAACAATCAATTAAATCGCCGCGTATATCCTCAACGCAGCTCACCAGCAACACTCCCATCGCCTCACTACTTACAACCAGCAGCAGCAGCGCATCACTTCACGCAACGATGCGAACACCGGACTAGGGCGTCGATCGTTGGCTAGCCAAGATGCATCAGCGGCGCCGGCCGCGCCAGGATGACCCGGCTGATGACCCTCGTCGTCCTCGCGGCACTGTGGACCACGGCAGCGACGAGCGAGGACGCCCGAGGTCAGTGTCACACACGTTGAATATTTCGGCGAATCGGGTCAGCGGGTCACTGGTCTCTCACACGAATGGGATCGTTAAGTTGATAATTGATGCTGGGGGCCGGGTCAAGGTTGAACGTTGGTTGCGGCTCGCCAGGAAAATATGGGCATTTTTCGATGTATACATATAGTGTATTAGTATAGTTTTTTTTCCAATTTTTTTTTCCGATTTAAATTAATGGGGCGCGTTTAAAATACATATTTTAAACGCATGCCGCTTCTATATAAATTTCCAATTTACAGTAAATTACCGCGTTTTTATGATTGGTACGAACCCATTCGTTAATAAATAATTTACGTTCACTTATTAACCACGAATCGTTGCCCACAAAAATCTACTTCAGTTTCGCGTCGGAAATCCAGTAATAACACTTTACATAATCGGGCCGGCGCGCGCCGCTCTTACGTGTCAATTAAATAACACATCCGCGAGGAAGCGATCAAGACTACGTGCAACATCAATTTAATAAGGCTATACTGTACGCTCACACTTCGTAATAATCTCTCTGTGATGGCTAACCGCCTGTAACACCTTGCGCAAAATGTCCAAGTACCGCGGTTTATTGCAGGGAGATATACCGGTGCGTTCTGCGATCGGATATCGCTCTCGCGGTCGTCAATTAGGTTGGCGCAGTCGAAGTCGTAAATAATTGACGGTGACACAGATTCGAGTGTGCCTAATTCGAAACAAAGTTGTTTCACGGTGGGAGCGAGAGGAAAGGGAGGAGGAGGAAGAAACTTTTTCATCGGCCGTTCGAGCTTTATGCGTTTTTGCCGTTTACGGGAACCGCGCGCTAACGAGCGAGGCGAATTCTTTCGAGCGCGTGTAAACGCCCGGCCCGATGAAGCGTTAACCAACGGTGGTTAGCACGCTTGTCGTAATGAGGGTGGGATTGTACATCGCGTTACCAAAATTTGGCGTTGTTATTATACCGTGCTAGTTTGGGAAGGTGTTTTTGTTTGAACGTTATAGTTTTGGGTTGATGTGTACGATCCGTTTAACTTCACAGCGTTAACTCGGGAAATTTTTAGGATGTAAATAAAAATTTGTTTGCTTGTTGTTGGTCAGTGAATGAGAATGAATTTTACAACTTACTTGAATTTTGTTAAAATTAAGTATAACTATACAAAATATATTTGTCTTGATATAAGTATCTTTGGCTGTTACTAAAGAGAAAATTGCTTGTTGTCTTATACTTTTATAGTCCATATTTTTAACTTAATTTTGTTACAAATTCATTAAAGAAAACTTCAATAAAGAGACACAATTGTGTGTGCTTTTTACAAAGCACACAATGATTCATTTTTAAAGTAATATAAAATCTCCCTAAATAAAAAAAAAATGTTTGAAACCGTAATTATCATATTATTGTTTATAAGTAGAAACAGACGAGTATGGCAAAATATGCAATCGCAACAAATAAATATTTTGCAAACATATATCTATAGCTTCTTTTTCTTTATTTTTTTTAAGATATTAACTCGTATTTCACGTAATAATTTATTTAAAAACACAATCAAATCTTTTCAAAATAAATTATCAGCTTTGCGAATTTTCGTCTTTTTCTTCTATCTAAACCCCTCCCCACAAATTATTACAGCCTACAACAGCAAACCACATCCTATCCCCCACAATCCCCCAGCGATACTTGCCCAGAATACTACTAAATACCCTCTCCCCTATAATTCCACATCCTTATCAATCCTTTGCAGCGAAGCCATCCGCTCCCTCCTCTAATCCATCCTCTCGACCCGCTCTCCTCAGGCTCGCCTTACGCAACGCAAGAATGTCAAGTTCACGGCGACGCGACGTCCCGACCGCGACGGGGCCGGGGACAAAAAAGAAGTGTAACAATGAGCCGCCCGCGGTCACGCCCCGAGATAGTAGCCGCATACTCTCTCGCTCGAAGAGTAACGGTAACGCGGATTTTTTATATTCGGGAGAATCGAGGAGAGAGAGAGAGGAGGGCATTTAGCGTCGGCGGTCTAATAAAGTCGTCCCCGTTTACGGAAAAACGGCGAGTTGAATTTCGTGGTTCATCGTCGTGTCTGCACGTGCGTGCTGGTGAGAGGATGACTTTCGAAATGTGCGATGGGCGCGTTGGCGCGAGGTGAATGTATTATGATGCTGTGGAGCGCGTGTTGTGAATTATGAAGAATGTTGACAAATTGTGACGTAAAATAATCGATTGCGGGGGTTTTGTAATAGGTCGTTTTGCTTATTGTAGGGGAGGATTTTCTAAGGTACGATGAGAAGGAATTGTTTTGTATTAAAAAGAAAATATATACGTTTTTATGGAATACACGTACAATTGATTTATTATACGCAAACTTCTTTCTGTAGATGTTTTTCTCTTTATATACATATACATTAAAATGAATCAACTAAACAAACTAATGTGTACTTCACAAAAGAGTTACTATTGTCATTTAATAATAAAATAAATATAATATATCATCAATCCACCGGAATTTTTCAAAAGAATATATATTTGGCTAACAAATTAATAAAATTCGATGAATCGCCCCCGAAACAATTCAAGTGAACAGTGTCGTTGTTTATACTAAACGTAGCATAAAGAAAATTCAATATACTATATATAATAAAAAAACAATATAAAACAAGAACTGTCCGGATAAAGTCGAACCTTCTCTATTGAGTGCACAGCTCGAAGAGAGCCTTGTTATTGACAGAGCGCTATATACACACTTATACACACTCGCTGAAGAAGGATCTTCTAGAGTAGATCGACAGCGATCCAAATCGTTCGCATAACAATAGGAAAAATCGTTCAAGTGACTTATACTTCTGCCAACTTTATATACCCGTTTCGAGTATACATTGTCATTTAAAATATATATATGAGGAAATCTACAAATAACATTCAGTTAGAGCGACCACCAACTCAAAAAAAAAATTTTATGCTACATTTCTGATCCAAGGTTTTTCTGGTTCTATGGGATATATAATACACGAAAAAGGTAGCGTACCAACGAAATCGATCTCGGCCCACATTTTTTCAGCCGTTTTTATATTGGTGAAAAGTTGTCATTGATGATGAA
>JAPYZP010003356.1:0-11687 GCA_030522985.1 Torymus sinensis | reverse complement strand
GGTTTTTACACATTAAAGTTTCAGTATTTGAATTCCGACAATTTTCGCTCTGGTGAAATTATAAGGCTCTCCCGAGCAGCGGTCGTGCCTAAAAATTGATCATAGACCCGAGTAGAAATGAAATACGGCGTACCGTAGGTGACACACGGGCCGGGTAGTGTATGCCGTGCTCGGCACTTACACGGCATGTAACGCTGTTTTTGTTAGTCCTACATGATTTTTCCGCGTGATTACCGGATGTACGGCAGTCGTATCCGTCCCGGCTCTTTGCCGTTTCGGTTTACCGGGTTCGGTTCGGGTCCTGACAACCCTCAATTTCCTAATCAGCTCATTCTCATACGCAGTTTTGAGAATACGTTTTATTAGATAATTTATCGATACGTGAGGCTTGTAAAAGTAGTAGTAGTAGTAGAAATAGTAGTAGTAGTAGTTCTCCTGAAACATAATAATGCGCAGTGCAGGTAAAATTTATTAGTTACTTAGTAAAATTTATTAGTTACCAAGTAAAATTTATCAGTTATCTAGTAAAATTTATCAGTTATCTAGTAAAATTTAACAGTCTTACAGTTTTCTTAGTAAAAATTACCAGGTACACTGGTAAAAATTTAGATTGAGTCATTTTTACCAGTGTACCTGGTAATTTTTACTGAGATAATTTGGCATTTTTTTAAAGTGGTTATAGTCGTTTTTCTAGGACACTAATAAATTGTATTAGAAACCTGGGAATATTACGGCTTTTGACAGCCTGTCCATGCTCTACCAAGGCACCTTGGTAATTTTAACTCTAAAATTGCTTTCCGTGCATTAGTTCAATATTTTCTAGATCATTGATATTAACATACAGCAATAAATAAGTATTTATATACACAGGTGTCGTGACCAGTGATTTCTTAATACATCAAACCAAATAAAGTTTCGTAACGATGATAAAGATCACATCAAAATATAACATTTACCTATTTCAAATATTTAAACAAAGCAATGTGTCACACCAAAATAAAAAAAAACCAATACATTTCAGCTACGATCAAATGAAAACACAACGTATTACGCGATTCGACAGAAATTACATTTATATTCGATTACGTATATTGATAGAAAAGTGTGCATAAAGCACCGACATTCTCCGATATCTCCCGCGCACGAGATTGTTTATGAATAGAATATTGGACACGTAAATTGTTCACGTACCACGGATGACTGAACGATGAAGGTTAGATGTTATAATGACCCCGGTGTAAAAAAAGTTATGAATTATAATCGTATATAATCAGATAATTATTTGATCTCACATTAGTATATATGACTACAACTATGTATTGACATTAAGAATTATAAGTAGTAAAATATTATTATTTACAGTTACTTAGTTCTAGTGGACGATCAAATCAATGCATATTATGTCTATGTAGAATTGCGTATATTCATTTATATTCTAGTATATTCACCTTTTTATGTGATTATATGGGTAACTTCATGTCAACTGTTCAGCTAAAAATTTTAAAATTGCTGAAATTATTTTTACTCGTTCCAAATTAGCCCCAAAAAATAAACATAAAGTTTTACGTTACCCCTAATTTGTCAAAACATCACCCCCCAAAAACGGATTTTCGCTGAATTAAGGATTCTTTTTTTACTGGTTCTGGCCACCTGAAAATCCATTTAAGAACATGGATATGTGACCGAAAACAGAGCAGTGGCTGAAACTGGTACGTCTATCCTATAACAATTGAACGTTTGACGCGGCAGTAGGTATAAGTAGAGCGAGAGAGCAGGGTTTGCCGCGCCGCGCGTCTTGCTCGTCGCAGCATATAATAGATCGCTCGGCGCTCCTCGAGCGTCAAAACGTTCTACTTTTGTTCGTTTCTGGCAAGCTTAATTTTATAAAAAACAAAAAAGTGACCGGCCATCCTTATGTAGAATGTTACGCTCTACAACTTTTCTTTGGGCGTTCTTTCAATATCTCGGAGGTGGTTTTTTTTCTAAATTAGGGGTAATGCCAGCGTTTTTTGGGAGCTGCATTTGTGACCATCGTTTGTAGGCGGTGTGTTTTACCAAAATCCAAAATCTAGCCATTCCCTCGAAAAAGTCGATTTCCGACCTTCGTTTACTGGCCTATTAACGTGGACGCCACGAAACGTGCTAGGGTTCGCAGGGGGCGTCGATATAGTCATATGTATAGCAAGATGAAAATATTGAAATACAATCGTGTTAATAAAACCGTCGGTGGGAATAACGTATGGAATTTACATTGTTTCAACTCGATTGGTAACTGATAGAATGTAGTTTTCCAGGAATATTCATTTCAACTTGGTTTAAAATCCCTTCATATTTTGTATGATACTAGCAAGTGATGTATATTGGGTTACAATACAATTTATTGAAACTCGATTATCAAAGAATATTAATAACCGTTTAAAAAGTTCACAAATGAAACAAATAGTAGGTTCTATTTATAATGTAAAATAATAATACAGCCAGAGAAAATTCTTGTCATCGTTACTATAAAAGCACCAGACTGTATGGTGCCATAATGGCACAAACATAAAATATATAGTTTCCATTGTATAATTCAAAATATAACTCAGCTGACTATATGAAAAATAATAAATGATGACATATTTTTATTTATATTTATAAAATAGAATGCAAATACCATAAATTTGTGATAAATATTACTAGAAAATCTTATTCTTCTCAGTATTAGATATTTCCTATATCAAATCGCATTCATAACTAAAATCTCAAAGTTATCTACTCTTAAAAATATGATGGCCAGATGTTGTGAAGGTATAATCGCAAAATTCGCTACTTCCGCTACAAGTGAATTTATAAATTGAATTTTTATTCTTAACTTTAAAACTAACTAATTAAATCAAATTAGAATAAAAATATTAATTTTTTAATACTTTGAAAAATTATCTGGCTATCCTATCATTGAAACTATTTAAAATTAAATAATAATGAAAAATTATATATTCAGAACCTCAAAAACAAAAGTGTATGCACGCAGCGCGTTTGAATTTTGCCAGTCTTCTAAATATTATAGTCTAGGTTTCCGAAAAACACTGTAAATTCAACAATATTTTTATTTCTTATGTAAAATAGTAATTTTTCTAACATAAATTTTTCTCTCGATGTACCACAAGAGTATATATATATATATATATAAACTTTCAAATTCAATCCTTGAATTACCACCTTTTTTACAAAACATATACGATGCATATATATTTACAATTTGACTTAATTAAGAAAGTCCCTTCACACACACAAGTGTAAATCTCCGCGCATCACGTGCGTACTCGCACTCGGGCCTATATACGTACATCCATTGTGCCGCAAACGTTGGGTTACAAATCCGCCCTGCACCTCAGATTCTCTCGGGAAGTTTGATGAGTTGGTAACTAGTTTCGGAATCGCGTGCGCCTGTCTACGATCTTAATTGAGCATCAAGTCTCGGGGTTGTACCGCGGCTATACACTCGCCGATCATCATCATCGTCATCATCGCGCCCATAATCATCATCATCATCATATATGTGGGCGCGCAGAAAGTCTTGGATTATGAGCGTGCCGCGTGTTGGTTTCGCTTGTAGCGCGGGGAGCCTGCCACGGCTCGCGCACTCATTTTTCGGAGATGTATGAGCGGAATTTGAGAATCGATCGAATGGAATTTGCTTACTGTGGTTGTTGATATGTTGGGCATGCAGGAATTTCGGATGGTTTTGAAATTACAGTAGTAAATTGTATTGCAAGGTATATAGCGAATTTTTCAGTCAAAAAGTTTATTATTTATGAACAAACGTGCATTGTGGCATAACGGCATCTTCAGTGTACCCGAGGTCAATCAAATATTTCTTTCCTTCGTCTCTCTCTTTCTCTCTCTCTCTCTCTCTCTCTCTCTCTCTCTTTCTCTCTCTCTCTCTCTCTCTTTCTCTCTCTCTCTCTCTCTCTCTCTTTCTCTCTCTCTTTCGCGCGCGCGCTCTCTCACACTTACACGCACGATATTTCGGCCCGCCAGTGACGACGTCCGCGGGACGCTGCACCATGCTCGCTCGCTAGTCCGCGAAAACAGAATATTACTATGTACCTTTTCTCTGCGACTCTTGCAAGCTGCTGGCGTAGTGACCCTGGCGTCCTTGGTTGGACTTCAAAATACACTCTCTCCTCTGGCTGTAGTTGTCCCCAGCTCTTTCTCTCAAAACACACACGCACTTTTACCGAGCTTAGCGAGCCGTCCTGCTCTCAAGCTCTCAAGCTCTCTCTCTCTCTCTCTCTCTCTCTCTCTCTCTTTATCTCTCGCACTTGTTAGAGGAAGACTGAGCTCGAACCGTCGCGTCATCCCCTTCACGCGCGGGCCCACCGGAACCTCGCGAGCTCTCGATTCTAATACTTCGATTCCGTGGTCGAACAACGCGCTACGGCGCGCTTTTAAGGTAGTTCTCGAGTAGTAATCGGAAGCAAAAGTTTTGACTCTCTCTCGCTTGCCACGCGTGTTTTGTTTACGCTATAGGGAGAGACCCGAACTCTTCGAACGGACGGTACCCCCACTGCGCGCATTCTCGCGCTGTGTCTCTCACTCTCATATGGCGCGAGACCGCGTGTCTAACAAAAGCAAGCTGCTATGGATTAGAATAACTCAAAAACGGCTCCGCTAGTCTATTTGGCCTTTGACTATAATATTCTAAATACCTTCCTTGACAATAGTTTAGTTTTTCGAAAATATTTCCCAGAAACTCTTTCTTTAATCAATGAAAATGATCGTTTTGTGATGTCTCTCCCTCTATGCTACGTGTTAAAAGTGCAAACTTTGAGAATTTATAACTCGAAAACGGCTCCGCTGATATTGTTTACCTATAATTAATTTTCAAACGAATCTGCCAGAACTCAGTTTACTCGAGAACCATCTTAAAAAACATCGAGTTACTTGCCTCCTGCTCTTTCTCTCTTTTACTCGTTCTCGTGCCGCGCTCGGTCTCTACAGTTTGTTTTCGCATTCATACGTACGACGAATTTTACACCGTCGCAAAAATGAAAAAAAAAATTAGTTTGTAAAACACAGAATCTTAATATGTGAATACTAAATCAATGGAAAGTATTTATAGCGAAATGTGATCGATTATTTACGTATAAGATTTCATGAATTTATTATACTAGTCAGTCAATTTTAATTGTTAATGGAAATTCCTAAATCTGGAACGGCTTTCATGCTATAGCCGTTTACTACTGTCGTATCATGAAACATCTAGCGACGATGAATCACACGACGTCTCCTTACTGATAATTACCTAGATATTACCGTTTATACCTTGGACCACTGGTGAGCTAATTGCACATTATAGTGCATTCAAAAATATATCGACAGAGACAAAGCTTTATTCAAAATTACGTTACTATTTTTCATTATTAATTACGGAAGAAAGTTGCATTATATCCAAAAATTAACATTCAAATTTAGTAAAAGTTTTAATAATTTTTACCAAAAATATATCAAAATTTGGTGTAACTATTATATTAATTTTTAGGCATAATCCAAATTTATTCTCTCTTCATCAAAAAAATTCTAATTTTATAGATTTATAGCTATATACATTTAACGAAAATGTATAGCTATTACAAAAACAACCAATTAATCTATAAAAATAAATGTCGTGTACTTTTGAAGCATAAAGTTTTCCTAAGACAAACCTTATTATCTATACATCAGTAAGTGCCGATACGCTTCACTCGACAGTTTTTTCACGTCATTATCCATCATCGACGTTATACAACCACTTCCCCTCGAACGCCCCACATTCGGGAGGCACTTTTCGCAGAAAAAGCTCGCGAGGCGTCGGGAAGACAACCATTCATCCCTTCCACCACGTCCCTCCCAGACTTTATCTTTCCACCCTCATCCTCTTACTCTCCTCTCCCTTTACCCCCTCTCTCCTCGAAATCTCAAACCGGCGAGAAAAAGAAAACGCTCTCATGCTTGCGTGAAACGACGCGAGGCAATCAAACGGCATATATCGGCGCGCCGTAAAAGACCGCCTTAATTTCCAACGTAAAACTCTCGCGTGAAAAACCTTTGGATGCTTGTGTATATGCGCATTAAACTTTCATGACGAACGCGCGACGTCTTCGCTGCACATAAATCGCGAGAGCAGCTGAGAGAGAGAGCGCGCAGGTGTTCGTTCGTTGGCTCCTCTTGACTGTGTGTTGCGCGCTAGTTTTACTGTTTACGTGTATACATCACGATTAAATGCAGGAATGCGGAGGGTAAAGGATCTCGAGAGACTCGACTACGCGCGTGTTTATGCTCGGACGAGAGGATGCTTCTGCACTCACTTACGCAGGCGAGTGTTTTGTTTCGACGGCGAGAGCGAGCTTTCACGTTTCTTTTGTTTATCGAGCGTTGTTGCGCCCCGAGTTTTTTCAGCTACTTTCATTAAGCGCCGTTGACTTTTACGATTTCTTTTTTCTTTTTTGTGGGATCTTTTTAATGCCAGGGTATCGTAGTAGAGTGCAAGGAGAATGATAAATATGAGTTTTTATGGCTTTAGCTTATATGAAAGTCTCAATGTTTTTTGTATCAAAATATTTATTTATGCTAAAATTAATTCAACGTAATAAAAAAATCCTTTTCCAATTTGAAAACTGTTATTCTCTAAAATATCTGTATTACCTTTTGTACTTAATATTAGTTTGATAAAACAACGAAACGACTAATGGTCAGAGTATAAAGGAATAAAAACGCAAAAACAATGCCAATTATAATATCAATGTAAAATCTATAATTAGGGTTCTGTTTAGACTTTAATATTATATAGCATTAGACATACATGAAAATGTTTGCATTCAATTTACTATTATTAGTTCTTCTATTAAAGCAATATAAAGTGCAACGCAGTGTAGTAGGAACATATTTATAAGCTTCATCTATACTGACTATACAGTAGTTTAATGCCCGTAAAATCAATTTTACTTTCATTTTGATAGGAAAATTTTATTATCCATTATGATAGCTACACTACCTACACCGGTTAACAGTAGATATAAAACGCTCTTCCAGCCGATGAAAATAGTCAAAATTAAATAAAAAAATACCAAATGATAGGATTTAAACTAATCCTTCTAAAAAATATTTGCTATGGTATCCCCTTTAATGTATGCAAAAACAATTTAAATAAATTAATCACTTTTTATTAAATAACGATGATATAATAGACTAAAGAAATAATATTGCACTCAGTGTGGATACTTTCCACACTAAGAGGGATATTATTTCTTTAGTCAATTGTCTTAACACACTTGGAAAAATTAACATTAAAACACTTTTTATTTTTTATCTTGAATACTTTAATGATTTTGCAAAATCTGACGGTGGAGCCATTTAATATAGATTAGGAGCAATTTACTGGTATTTTTATTTTATTGAGAACTGTTTTATTAAGCGAGATCGGGTTAAAGATATCAAAATGATTAATTTATTTAATTTTTGTTTGCATTAATTAAAGGGGAACAGATACTATAACAAATATTTTTAGTAGAAGCAGTTTAAATCCTATATTTTGGTATTTTTTTTTTATTTAATTTTGGTAATTTCCTCGGCTGGGTGAGGGGCGGTGGTAGTATATATTACTAAACCATGTTTAGAAATGTTTACTGATATTTTATCGGTGCTCTTCCGAATTTAATTTAATTGTTAAAGTCGTCCCTTTTATTTACTATTTTAACGATAAATTTAAAACTATTAAAAATAAACATTGTGCTTTCTTTAAAGTCTTTTTTATTGTTTAACGTTATTAATTATTGTGTAATTTGTGTTATATATAATCAATATCTACAGCGCTCGCATTTCAGTTATAGCGGACAGTTACGGGAACGTACGGTGCACATGTCAGCACAGCACATCGTCTGAACACTGAGAGAAGGATTTATTTATAGTTAATAGATATGGTAACGGTTAATATTAACAGTTGATTTTGTCGAAATGAAGAAAATTGTAAATAATGTGAAAATATTCACGTTTGATGGAAATTTTCAAAGTCTTACTATAAAGATGCGCATATTAATAGTTAATATACGTGGTAAATGTAAATATATATTTCCTTATATTAAATATAAATAAATCCTTCTCTCAGTGAATATCTAGTTACATTGGCGTTGGTCGTATCATCAGTAAACATCAGGACTGGATATGACTCGATGATCCGGGGTACCTTCTTTGCTCTAGCGATGAGTTCCAGATGCGGCTTCTTTCTTCTACTTATATTTAAGTGATCTGATGTTTGATAAAAATTAAAACTATAGTAAAGTCGATTTATAATGAGATAAGCTCTGTAAGCATCTGATGAAATCAGCAAAATAATCTCTAATTTCGATAACTCTGAAAATTGCCGAGATCACCTTTCAGGACCAAACTTCCATACATAATTCTTGTTGTTCTTTATACCTTAATATATATAAAAAAATTGTTGTAGTACACTATAGAAAGAAATAGTACAATACGTTCATCAGATTGTGCACAATATTTTGTGCATTTTACCCTTTCAGCCTACATAACTTTTGACGAAATTCCCATATTTTTTAATTCTAAACTAAGAAAATAAAAACTCGCTTTTTCTATTCACGTTTAAACCAAGAAATTTAAAAAATACATTTTAGATTGACAAGAAGGAGAAAAATTATGTATCGAAAGATCTACTTCGAAAAATAATTTTCGCTAGCCTCAAGTACTTGTACCGAAATAGAGTATATATATATAATTTTTTTGTGACTTTTGTCAAATATAATACCACTTATAAAATGTAAAAATCTTCTCGTCCGATTCGGTTCATTAAAAAAGAAAAGTCGCACAATAATCTCCCCAGCTACAAAAAGCAGCGCCGACTTTCGGCCACTTCGTTACAAAAGGGATTAACAGCAAAAATTTCGGGATCCCCACGCGGAAAACTCGCCGACCTTATACCCGCTCGGCTTTTCAACTTCCACTAGTGCCGCGCTCGTTTCGCCGTCTTTTTTTTTCTGCCCCAAGGTTTTTCGGCTTCCGCGAACTCCGCGGCGCGAGATCGAACGTCACGCGACCTGGAATATTTATCGCCCCCGCGCCGAAACTTTATAAAGCTCGAGCTGGCTCCACTGCCGCCACGCGCGCGGAAAAGTCAACTAGCGCGAGAACTCAATAATGTATAGGGCGCTGCTGGCTGCTTTCCGAAATCGGCGTCGCGTTGCGGATTTAAGCCGCTTTGGATTAAATCGAACGAATGCGCGATTATCAAAGAGCGCTGCTTTTTTCGGAGGGGCGAAGGGCAAAAGGGATTATAGAGAGTTTGGCAGGGCGGCGAATTTAATCGATTCCGCGGCTGCTTTTTTTTGCCTCTCTTCGCTTTGTTTCGCTAGCTCGCGCGAGTCTGGCAACAGGTCGCTCTTCCATTTTTAGTTTATCAGCGCTAAAAAATGAAAGAGCGACCTGTTGTCCGGTTTTAGAGTTTTTAAAAGCAGGTATTTGGAAATATTAATGAGAAGGATATGAAATTGTCATTAGATTCATATAGAATTTCATAAATTCAAAAGAGTAGCCAGAAATTAGAAAATAGAATATAGCTTGCTATTATACAAAAATGACTTGTTTGTTGTAGTTTCAGATATATACGTTGTCGCGAAAGGATATGATTAAATTAGTCTTTAAAATAAATTGTCGTACTTTATTTATTGGATTTTTGAGATCTGCACACACTTTTGAGATATCAATTTTCCAAAGCGGCGATATAATTATTTACATGTAGACAAAAACGTTATTTTCAAATAGTAAACGCATTAAACGTAAATAATTGCATCAAGAGCCGGAGAAAGCAAACAACGTTCACCTTGCCTTTTTCAGGATCAAAAGATATTAAATTAAATCTCGTCTTTTCTATAGTTCGATTTTCCCTACTGAACATCCCCGTGCGACTTTCTTGCCGTATTTATTTACTTTACGTTCAAGTCACGGGCTCTTATAAAAGAATTTCTCAGAAATCATATACTTAAAACGAACTTAACTTGACTTTTTTCAAAGCCGCAGGCTCTACCATACGGTAGCATTTTCTTTTCATATATTGACTTTTAAAATCATCAATGCAACTTTAAAAATAACTTTTTTTTAAATAAACACAACCTAACAATCATCAATGCAACTTTACAAACAACGTTTTCAAATAAACGTAATCTAACAATTACACAACCAATTAAAAATTAATATCTACCCAAATTAACCCTTAACAACAAAAATCAACTCTTACGCCTGTCCACTTCACGACCCCGACATTTCACTTCGTCCGCATCCACTCACTTCTCCCGCAAATTCTAAAGCTAGCCCGCCGCGTGAAAAAAAACGCCGACACGACGCGCGCCGCGCGCGAGGTGTTTTCAGGTCAAGCGAAAATTTTTAATGCACCGACGCCGTGGCCCCGGCATCTGCAATTTTCATGCCCACTCATACATCCCGATGCGCGCCCACTATCCGCACCCACACTTGCAAACATTTTAATGCCGAGGAGGAGGAGGAGGAGGAGGAGGAGGAGGAGGAGGAGGAGGAGAGAAGAGGGCCGATATATACCCACGCCTCGCGCCCCGCGCCGCAACAATCTACTGCTAAAGCGCGGCCGACAGGGCTTTTAGCGTGTATACGCGCGCACACGACGACAGAACCGCCCTTGGTTCTCTCTCCCTCCCTACATATATATATGTATATACATAATGCAGGCTTAATGCGAAGTCGATAGGACCGAGGGAAGGCGGCCGCATAAGTGACAAGTTTGACGTCGCATTCACGTGCATCGGCCCAGCTCTGTACGTGTGCGGGTGCGTCGAGAGCCCGCGGGCTGAGTGCGTATATGGCTATACGAGTACAGGTGGGGTTTAGTATATATATATGATGGGCGCGTGGATTGCTTGCTATAACGTTCGGGTGCATTTGAGACTAATGGACGCGCTACGCTAAGAGGCGGCCGAGCAATCGGCAATTGCGCAGCAGGTGAATTATTCGGGGATCGGCCGTTTTCGGAAGCTTTTGCTGCTGACGATTGGTGAGATGGTAGTAATTCGAGTGCAACTGCATTTGGTTTTTGAGATGAATTGATATCTGGAACTGTTATAGTGATTCCGTTGCCTGCACGTTAATTAATTAACGTGATGTTGAAACAAAGAAAATTATGATTTATTATTTTATTTTTGAATGAATTTATCATTATATATTGTGCTTTGAAATTAATTATATATGCGGTTGTAGTAGGAAATGGTATGCGCTTAAATGAAATTCGAAACGTATTCAGAAGCAAACTCGACTACATTGCATAAATTTCGTTCGTCAAACAGAGAAACGTAGATGTAAGATAATTTCTAAATCGTTTGGTAATGATGGTTTGAATACGGAAATTCAATTAGTTTATCGTTAATTTACGAAAATTCGCACGTCAATATTCAGGCAAAGTCGAAACTTCAGTTGATTGTATTTTACCATTGGAGAAACTCAAACGGCTAATAAACAGCTATACTGATGTAATTAATCGATGGCCCTTGGTTATATTGTATATAGTATATATACGCACCACTCCATCGAAGTAGATACAGGCAAATACGTACAGACATGCAAATGCAGTTCATCAATATTCAACTTCCCTTCACGTGGTATACATATACTGTCAAGATTTTTTTCGGGAA
>JAPYZP010003355.1:0-11629 GCA_030522985.1 Torymus sinensis | reverse complement strand
TAGTTATTAATGAATAGAATACTTATGATAAGTATGAAAAACACGTATTTATATATATCAGTCATCACGATACGTAAATAGATCGAAACGAAAAAAAAATTGATAGTAAAAACTTATATTTCAACATTATTTATATCAATATTTGAATAGACAGCACTATTAAGAAAATATAACATTCATTTTGAACAATCACTTAACTTCGTATATTTATTTATTTATTTATTTAATCATCGGTAATTGGTTGAAGTACTTTAAAAGTCTATATTTACCACGAGAAAAATACCAATAATGATAAGTAATTTTTTGTTCCAGATTTAATTATTTCTTAGATATTGTGAAGTAAGGATGGCTTTAAAAGGAGTGAAAGTTATAGAATTAGCAGGGCTTGCGCCTGCTCCGTTTTGCGGCATGTTGTTAGCGGATTTTGGAGCGTCAGTTATTCGTGTTGATAAAGTAAGAAACCATAGTGATGTACTTATCTCTGAGTAATGCGCTTTTTTATATCGAAAAATTACCCTTCTATTTTTGTTAATTTAGAATGTTTCGAAAAATTTTAAATTAAACAACTTTTTGGTCGGTTTTTATTTAAACCTTTCATGTAATGAAAATAAAGAATAATAATCGCAATAGTTATATTTATATTTAAAATTTTAATATGGTTTATTGTTATAGCCTGGTGCTCCTCACATTGATACTCTTGGTAATGGAAAACGTTCTATTGCTCTAAACTTAAAGTCTAAAAAAGGTATAAATATATTTAAAAGACTGAGCAATCAATGTGATGTTATCATAGATCCATACAGAAAAGGTAAATGAATTATAAACAGTATTATGCTAAACTTTTTTTATCATTTTAAAAATCATTTTTATTTACATTATTTACATTCATCTTCAATTTACAGGAGTTATGGAAAAATTGAAATTGGGACCTGAAGATCTCATGTCAACAAACAAGAAGTTAATTTATGCCAGATTGACAGGATTTGGTCAAGATGGTCCTTATGCTAAAATGGCAGGACATGACATTAATTTTTTAAGTTTATCTGGTAACATTTGAAAATTTTACTTAACACACGTTTCGCGCGCAATAATAAACTAAAAACGAACCAAATAACGCTTTTTTAGGTCTTTTATCAATATTTGGTCGTTATAATGAAAAGCCAACACCACCTTCCAATTTTGCTGCTGACTTTGGTGGTGGTGGTTTAATGTGTGCTTTTGGCATAGCAATGGCTTTATATGAGAGGAATAAAAGTCAGCAAGGTCAAGTAATTGATGCATCAATGGTTCAGGGAACTGCCTATTTGGGAAGTTGGTTTTATAAATCAAAAAAAACTGGAGGATTTTGGGACCAACCTAGAGGAAAGAATATGTAAATTATATTTGTATCATAAGTTATTTAACAAAAATTTAAAACCTCAATCTTTGATAAACTTAGAAAATGTATTTCATTTTTAGATTGGATACTGGAGCACACTTTTATGATACTTATGAAACAAAGGATGGTGAATACATGGCAGTTGGGGCTTTAGAGCCATTATTTTATATGGAACTTTTAGAAAAACTGGGATTGACAGAGGATGAATTACCACAACTTGATTTTGAACAAGGTCATTCAAAACTTACAGAGATTTTTAAAACTAAAACTCAATCTGAATGGTGTGATATATTTGATGGATCAGATGCCTGTGTAACTCCAGTTTTAACATTTAATAATGTTGCCAATCATACACATAACAAATCACAAAAAACATTTACAATTGGAAAAGATGGTGTAGTTGTTCCTAATCCAGCTCCTAGACTTTCTCGTACACCAGGTGAATCACTTGCTACACAAGTGTCTAATACAAATCCAGGTGAACATTCAATTGAGATTTTATCTGAATATAAATATTCGGACAATGACATAAAAGATTTTATTGAAAATGGAATTGTTGAACAAACCAAGCATACATCTAAACTTTAAAATTAAAAAATAAGTAAAAGTACAAATAGGATAATAGGGGACTAGAGCGAATGATCAAATTAAAAATTTTGTTATATTTACATTTTGTTATATTTTTATTAATAAAATTTATAAACAATTGAATGTTTTACGACTTCAATCTACATTGTTAGTGCATACTTTTATGCATTATTTTTATTATTTTTTTACATTCCTTTTTATATATTTTATGAAATATTTAATAAAATGGTTTACTAAATCAAATAAGTATTATTGATCCCTAACTTATTCCGAACTTTTTAATCTTATTATGTATAGTCCTACTATATACACATAGTAAAGTAGGTATATGAGGTAAGTATGTAACCATACCTACGCGTGTTTATGATCATCCCCACTCCTACATTGTAGCTGTAGGTGTGAAAAGATGGATGAAGAAACTCCACTCATCAGTAGTCTTGTTTGTATTTTGAGATTAGGCTATATATATCCCCGTGATGTCTATTTTACTTTGTAATACTGTACATATAGAAGTTAAGACACTGGTTGTGAAATGTAAGTATTAATATTTATCGAATTATCTGACATTTTTTAGAAATAATATGGTAATTAACCTAAACGCTGTAGGTCATCAACCATCGAAATAAACAATGATCAACTGGTACCTAAGTTCGACGAAGGACAAAATGTCGATAAAATTGTCAAAGCAAGTTCTTCTATGGCTTACGATGAATTTTTTGAAAATTTTTTAATAACGAATAAACCATGTATTTTTGATGCCGACGTAACGAGAGAATGGCCGAGCAGACGAAACTGGAACGCAAACAACGCGCCAAATTTTGAATGGCTAAAGGAGTATTTTGGTAAAAGAAAATTAATTATCTATACAATTATAGCTGTATATAATTATGTAATCAAATTTGCTTTCTTTTAATACAGGAGACTGCAGAGTTCCTATAGCAGATTGCAATAAACGGTATTACAATGCCCAACACAAAGACGATATGTTAATAAGAGCTTATATTGATTACTGGATTGACTATCGTAATTGTAATTATTCAAATAAAATGCCTTTATTATACTTAAAGGACTGGCATTGTATTAAGTCTCACTCAAATATTTCAATCTACGATGTGCCTAAATTTTTTGCTTCTGACTGGTTGAACGAATATTATATCGCTCACCCACATTTAAATGATGATTATATGTTTGTCTATATGGGACCAAAAGGAACATGGTAGGAAATAAACTATAATTTAACTTTCTTCTATATTTTGTGTATGATATCTTTTTGATAAACATTATTTTTCAAGGACTCCATTCCATGTTGATGTATTCACTTCATACAGTTGGTCAGCTAATATTGTTGGAAGAAAACGCTGGCTGTTATTTCCACCTGGCCAAGAAAATTACCTCAAAAACAGAACAGGAGACTTGATTTATGATGTGACTTCTACAGAGCTTAATAATACTTCAGACTGTAATGATATTTGTAATAAATCATTAAAATGTTTAGAAATAATTCAAGAAGCGGGTCAAATTATATTTGTTCCTTCGGGATGGCATCATCAAGTTTGGAACCTGGTAAATGTGACTGAATTGCATTTTGGATTGCATAACATTAGTTATAAAAATTTCTGTATTCGTAATATATATTAATACTTTTACGTTTTGCATTTAGGAAGATACAATTTCAATTAATCATAATTGGTTAAATGGTTGTAATGTTTGGAATGTTTGGAATTCTTTAAGAAAAGAAATGGCAGCTGTGATAAAAGAAATTGAAGATTGCAGAGACATGGATGATTGGACAATGCATTGTCAAGTCATGTTAAAAGCCTCTTTTGGAATTAACTATTTTCAATTTTACGAATTTTTATCATTTATAGCTGAAAAACGCTTAAATTCTGTGATAAACAGTGTGCCTGTAAAGAGTTTCGAAAAATGGTATTTAGGCATAAATCATTGCTTATTTGATCTTCGACAAATAAAAGTTGTCCTTAAAAGTTTTGTAGAAGATACCACTCAAAAAGGAATTAATACTTTTTTGTGGAAAGACAATGAAGCTCAAGACTTGCTAGATAAAATAAATACAAAAATAAATGAAGACAATTTCAAGTGTAAATAAAATATTTATTTTGAATATAAAAAAATTGGGTGTTTTTATTTCTTTAATATTTCCTCAAAAATTATAAGCATCATTCAATTACTCAAATTTAAATAAAACAATAAATTTCTAGATATATTGTATTTATAACAGTTTTGTTTTATAAATAGCAGTCATTGTATAAGATTGATTTATTTGCACAAAATACTAAAGAACCTTAACAATCATAATAGTATAATATATAATTTAATTGATGATGCTAATTTAAACTTTACTCATTTTTATATTCTCATTTAAATTTTAAATAAATTAAAATTAAATAAAACGTTTTTCGTTTTTTTATAAATTTTTAAGTGTCATTTTTTACACAATTCTAAATAGCAAGCTATGCATATTAAAATTTGATCTATTGGCCTATTATACTTTTAATGTTTTAATATAAATTTAAATATTAAAAACTAATTTTTAGTTGATAAAATTAATAATATAAATTATAAAAAATCACACGAATGTAAATATATGGATTAAAATGTTTTTAATTAATTTAAAGATAACAAACTAGAATGAAATAATATCTGAAAAGTATTGCAACGAAAAATATAAAATTGAAAAAAATAAAAAGATGAATATATAATAAGAATGTGAAAACACGTGATGACAGTACGTTACATATTTTATATTTACACTATACTTTTTTATATTTACAATATCACCCTATTAAAAATGTACAAAACCTATAAGAGATCGTACAGATCATAAATTTGCACTCTTATAAGTTGTTTATAGCTTCTCTATTTTTATGATATATATAATACCTACAATTAAAGAAAAGGGCTGTAGCAAAAAAATATTTTTAAAAGCAGGTGTGCTTTTTGTAATATGTGTATAAAGTAACCATGAATCTTAAAAATTAATAAATGAATCAAAGCTTTTTCGAGTTAATGCTGCGCTATTTACACGTATGCTACTTCGAGACTTGCTATCTACGAATTTTGTGCTGAGGTGATTGGAACACTCCACATTAATCACTATGATATGCGTTTTTACGCTTTGCGTGAAAATAACTTTAATGAATCACTATTAATTTGCCACTGTTTAAGTTATGCTCAAAGCGAATGCACTTTACTAGAAAATGTAAGAAATTAGTATAAAATTTACATTTTTGTTTTTCGTCTAAAAAGAAAAAAATCATGTAAGACGAATTTCCATAAATAAGTAAGCTATACATAACAAAAGTGCATTCAGTCCCTTAAAACCAGAGATTGAGAGGGTAGCAAAATATATTTCAGCCTTTTCTAAAATATGAATCCGAAATAAGCAGTCAATGTGTAGTTGTTAAATCCTATATGTTTTAAATACTTGTATGTGAACAACGTAGATGAAATTGGCTCTTTTTTAAATTTAAAATTCATACTGAAATATTTCTTTTTCCTTCATAAAAAGATGATTCTATAAAATTTATAAAAAAAAGAAGAACAATACAATAAATTACTACAAATCGATTGCCAAGATCAGGATCATATTCACCATTTAAAGTAGTAAAATTTTTACAAAATGTGCAAGCTTAATATAGCTTAGAATTTAATCTTCTGTATCAATAGAAGATATTTATTTTATATATATATATATCTCTTTTATAAAATACAATACAAATTTTATCTAACAAATAGATACTTCCCCTTTTTTTGTTCTCTGTCAAATTTGTACCGATATTTTATAAAAATTCTATTTCAAATATCGATCACTTTTCTAAAGCTCGAAATCGACTTCGATACCCTTTCAGTAATCTCCATCCTAAAGCTGTCTAAAGCAACAACAACATTCACATTCTTCTCTAAGGAAAGTCACAGCGTCGTGGTACAAAAGTATCCTTAGCAAGTGGCATCACCCCTATTGAATACACAACCGACTTCTTATGAATAAACGCAAAAAACCACTGAAACAAATTCTTTACGAGCGCCTCAACGAATGCAATCCAGCGATCGGCGAATGAATGCCTGCGTGCACGAATGAGAGATACGTACAATAAATTTTTTCCTCCGATATGAAAAAATAGTGCCTTATAACGCATCATGTTTTATGCATTTCTTTTCATGTATGTATAACTCGTCCGTCGCGGTTTAACTGGTGGTGGGCTTGTTGTCCTTGTTGCTGTCGAGCGAGCCGCCAGCGCCGGCTGCGCTCGTCGAGGCCTCGTCTCAGATGGTGTGGGACGTGATGATCGTTGGCGTCGTCGTTAACGTCGCGGTCGGCGTCGCGGTGATCGGAGTCGGGCTCATTATTACCGGCGCCGTGGGTGGGGTCATCGGCACGGGCACCGGCGTTGGTGCCGGCGTCGGTACCGGCGTCTGGGCGGGCGTCTGCGAGGGTGCAGGTGTCTGACGCGGCGGAGACAGGAGTTCCTGGCGATCGCGTTCTCGCTCGCGACCTGGTCGCCAGGCTTCGAGCAGGGATTCGACGCGCTCCTCCGTTGGTCCCCAACGTGCGTGACCACCCGCGTTTTGCAGCCAAACGACGAGCGTACCGTGGATCGCCCGGATGTTCACTTCACCTCTGTAAAAATAATCATGGTTATCAGATATCGTACTAAAATTAATAAATTATATTAGTAAAGGTAAAATATTTTGAATCTTATTGATGTTGCATTAAGTTGCAAAATTAGTTGCAATCGGTCAATTAAACATGAAATTAAAATAAGAATGTCAACAATACAATTTGTATGAATATTTTACGATAAATTAAAGAGTATAAAGTCCACGAATACCACAATGAATATTATTATAAATTACTAAGTCATCCCTATAAATGACAGAATCAAAATTTTACTCAAGTAATTTTCTCTTTCTTCAATGAAAAGTAAAATAATAATCAATATTAAAACGTACTTTGGAAGAACATGTTGGAAACCATGCCTATACTCGTGTTCCATAGCCGGCACGACAACTTGTTTCCTCTTAAAGTGACTGCCTTCAAGCTTGATCAGCGCATTTGGTGCTGGATCTCGCCATTCGGGTAGAAACACGATGAATGATAGGGGCTCCGTCGAGTCGGATAATAATCTCTCGAAGTGATTGACCATCGCCTCCATCAACTCCTCGCAGTAGGGCGGATTGGCTTGAAAACTGCCGCTGATAGGCCTGAAGTCGAGGAAAGGTCCCCTCGAGCCGAAGTACGCGTCCGTGTCGGCGAAGGCCGAACAGTATTGTCGAAAATAGCAATTGATGGGTGAAGCGAAGCACTCGAAAGTGACGCCGAATGACTTCTGAAGGCACTCGAACACGGTCACGGGTAGTGCCATCTGCGTCGCCTGGCTCTCCATGTTGCCGAGATACGTCTGGTAGCGCTTGAGCATACACCAAACCCGTGGCAGAAACATTTCAAATTTACGATCATCAAAGCAGTTGTATCTGTACAATTGTTCGAGCTTCATAAGGTGGGTGTTGTTGATGCCCATGGGGTCGTTGTGGAAGCGCAGTATTGTTTGTTCCCTCTCCGGGAGGTATTCAATCTGTAAAATAAATAAAGCGAGTTCAATTAAAGAAGTTCATCGACGGATACATTTTTGACGTTTTAATTGCAAATTGATAAATGATTTTAGAAGTAGCGCATAATTTAGTCACCTGTGGAAGCCGAGGGGTCGGAAGAGAAAATTGCACTGGGTAGCACCACACTTTGCGTTGTGTACTTGCAGGTCCCCCTGCTGGTACCACGTCACTTAGATTATTGTCTTTAAGTAACTGGGTGTTTTTATCTTTCGCTTTTTTAGCATATTCCGTTGATAAGTGGTATATTTTCAAACAAATTCCTTCAACACTAGCTTTTACAGTTTCTGTTAAATGGGGTTGACACTGTCGCTTCAAGTGTGATAGCCTATCTTGAAAGTCATCGAATGTAGCACCCACAGTTCTCCTTAACCACTGAAATGTGTCTTCTGCATTCCACTTAACAACTTTTCTGCTTTCAGGTGATGCTTCTCTTGATTCTATTACTTTTTTGGCAGCTTCTGCATAGCGAGACAGCTGTTTTCTTGCATCACCCGTAAATTTAGGTCTTACAAGTTTGATTGGTATGTCATTCATGATTTCACGATACATTGACATTGAAATTTCTGGGAAACATTGACTTGGCAACAAAGGGTCAGACCCACAATCTATTACTTTTCGTTCCATTAACCAACGATTAAATGAGTCTTTTGGTGCATCAATAGATTCTCTTGTATGACACAACTCTTGATAACACTGTCTTAATTTTGCAAGTAAGCCACATCTTAATGCCTCTACGTCTGGATGAACATGTAAGAGATTTGTTGGAGCCCTTTCATAAATAATAACATTTGTTGGTATTTCTAAATCCCATGGTCCCCTGTAATGATAAAAGTAATAAAATAAGCTATGTGAATGTAATTAATAAAAATTTCTTTATCATAACAACGTACGCTAAAATGAATTTTTTGGCTGGAGGTATCACAGTTCCATCTTCTGATGCTCTGCGCTTAAGTGTGCCACCTGGTGTCCCAGGAGGCATTTGTCCATTACCAGGTACGGATGGTACACCAATTCCCAATGGATCCGTTATAGGATCAAACTTTTGATACAAATTTATCAGTTAGATAAATTATATCATAACTTATGATATTCTTATGTTCGTTACTTACTTGAGGTTTTAAAGATGGCATGACCCACAATGATTCTCCGGTTAATTTATTCCAAAAATATGGTCGATTTTCTCTTTTGCTCCAAAATTTTTTCCAACCTTGTTGTTGCAATTCTATCGGGAGTTCGGGCTCAACATATCCAGGTGGTGGAGGTCCCTAAAAATATTCAGAATAGCATATAAGTATCATCCATTGTTGTATAATATAATCACTTAAAAACGCTTCAACGCACCTGGTTTACCATAGCCGGTTGCTGTACATGGCTAAGCACATGCTCCCCTGTTATAGGTGGTGGTGACAGTAGAGGAGGTTGTAGCTTGACCGGAGTAGGAACTATGACTTGAGTTGTGGTAGGTGGACTTGCTTCCTGGATAAGAGGCGGATTATGGTGGTGCATCGATGGCACAGTGGTCGGCGGCTGTGTGTTCACCATGGTGTCCCAGGCAGACGAGCTGGCCATCTCTTGCTTGCCACCACTGACTTCGTTCATCCTCGAGCATCAATACTTGAACTTTCTAACTGGGGACCAAAAATAGAAAAAATAGAAAAAAAAAAGATCCGCAATAATGAAGCTCACAAGATCCCAACAGAATTCAACAAACGAAGTCGCGCGCGTCACACGCTGGCTATCCTATAACACTATACATTATTCACATCCTTTTATGTAATCTCCCCATTAATTCACCGTGCAAAACGCAGAATTTCACAGTATAAGTTTGCCTGGCAATCGAGAGCTCGCGAGCGCGCGCGCTACACACACAGAGCCGTGCGACTGATTAGGCCGCCGGTACTACTTAAGCACTCTGACGCGCCGGCAAATGAAAACGCCGAGCGCCGAGTGTAAACACGCAGACTACGCGCGCTAGGGAACGGCTTTTCGCGCGCCGCAGATTTCCAAGCGACTCCGTCTGCGTCGTGTGTTTGTTTACATGCCGAGGCGCGCGACGCTCCGAAAGCGCACGAATTAGCCGGCACCGCGGGACTTATCGAGGATAAAAATTAGACGACTGCGTAGCCGGTACTTACGGGATTCGGCGTGTCACTCGTTTAGCGGGCTAGACATGACGGCGGTCAGAATTCATTCATGATTTTGGCCGAGGAGACCGAACGAACTCCACCTCTGCGACGCCATTTCCTCGCAACTGCTCGGCGATGCCCGATGCCAGATGCGCGCGCGCGCGCTTGCGGCGGGAGCGCCGAGCGCGTGCGTGGTGGATTATTTTCTTTATAGAGGGGCAGCGGGTCGGGCTGAGGTGGCGCTGCCACGGAGAAGCGGATTATTACTTTTTTAGGAGCTCGATGTGGCGGCGGCGGATCGCGCGAGCGCCGCGCAGTCGCGAGCTCTTTGTTCGCGTATATAGGTACAGTATAATACCGTGGGCCGACGCAAGCGCGCTCTACGTTATCAATCGGCTCTGGCGCTTTTGACGGGTAAAAGACGCGGAGTTTGAAATACGTGAAAGCGCTTTCGATAATATAGATGTATAGCATGATATTGGGGATCTGTAGTTGTATGTATACTTATAGGTGTGGATGAAATAACTTGTAAATAAAGTTGTGTACATGAGGCATTGCTGTTCTGTGCAAACAGTCCCACTTAGAATATGTTTTATAATATTAATAAAATTATCAGTAATATATATATATATAATATATATAAAGTATGAATCTTTATTACCTCAAAGTGTTATACATTTCGAAGGAATTCATAATAGGTATTTTAATTAATGTTTATTGGTAAAAAAAATGTATATTTAAGGGCTATTGTCAGTACATGTTTATATACCAAATGTCCATTCGTCAGGTGGGAACAAGAGAGGGAGCTGAGATGGGACGTTCTTTCTCCAACCCGACGAACTGTGCTTATACGATATGAGTATATCCGGGCCTGCGGCGCACTTGACTCCATGCAGCAGATATATCTATTGCCTAATTACGGTGTCTAATCATATGCTTTAGATTATTTTAGTATTATAGAATTTCTTAATTACAAAATATAATTACTTTAATTTTACTCTCCCATAATCGAGGCAGAAAACATGAGAAATCCTTTATCTGTTAAAAATCTTCATGATCATAATTAAGAAAGCAACATGAAAATTTTCGCATAACCAAACTCATCTCAAAGTTCAATCCCATCCCAAGACCCCTCCGATACACATAAGCGCTAAATCACTCTCGCGCTCGTTATCTCATACGCGAATTTCTCTCACGTACCACTATTCTTCTTTCCTTCCCCTCGCCTGCGCCTTCTATAACACTTTCGCGCTTTCTTCCTTTACACTTCGCCAATCGAGCGAGACCGCTCGCATGTAATTATGTATACGCACGGCCATAATTCGTCGATGAGTAACGAATTAATATTAGGGGGCATGTGTGCGCTCGTAGGCATTTGCGGGCTAATTAATTGGTACGCGCGTACCTACCTACGTACTTACGGCTCGATTATGAACTTTCTTCTTGCGTTTTCGGCTTATTGATGCTCGCGCCGTGTTTATACCTGCGCACGTGAGAAAGGGGAAATCTACTCGCGCGCGTTACGCGTCGTTGGGAATTCGATTGGCTAGGTATGAGGAAGCGCGATTGTGACCGGCGTAGCTTTTTAATAGATTACTTTTATTTATATCGGCTTTCTTCATTTTTTCAAGTTTCAATGTAGTTTTGTCGTAATTATCTTTTAATAATATTGATCAATTCTTTTTCGTTGCTATTTTTATTTTTCAGCTTTCTCTATTTTTATTGTACGTTATTAATAAATGCTCAATATACTAAAATAAATTCTTAGCAGCAATAAGTGACCTTATTAATCTAGATGAATTATTTTATTAAACTATTTTTAACTACATATATCAATTTCAATTTCGACATCCGCATTTTAATATAATTATACATCGACACTATACGTTACTATTATCATCAAATG
>JAPYZP010003353.1:0-18582 GCA_030522985.1 Torymus sinensis | reverse complement strand
TACGATTCAAACCAGTGAACAATAACATTATTATGAACCTGTACGCCTAGTTTCAGAATGATTGTAAGAAACTCGGTTTACACGACTACTACCTTAAGTGGACAGGGTCCGCAACGCCGAGACCGTTATGGATACAGGCGCGTTTCCTGTTATTTATTTAATTATCAAACGGGCTATAAGCCCTTTACGAGATATATAAAAGAATTACAAAAAGATATGTAATACGAAGTAGAAACCGGTACATCATACAAAAAGATATAATACAAAAAATAGTTAAAGATACAAACTATCTGAGTGCGGTAAGACAATATGGATGTCATAAAATGTTCCATGTTTAATCTGCCTTGCACTTATATACATATGTAAATATTTAATAAATTGAGACTAAAGATTTTACTCTAAACTTAAATAAACCAATGGAATGAACATTTTCTAATTTCCATCGGAAGAAGATTATATAAAGTCTTCTCATCCTATTCAGGGATGAGAAAAATCCATAGTTCGAGCGGGTAATATCCACAAGGAGAGTACGGTGACACCTGAGGTTACAAATTAATTGTCTTTGACCAAATAATTCTTTGATAAACTCAGAGCAAATACAGTCATTTAACGCTTTATATACAAACATGTGATCATGAATTATATGGAGAGAAGAAATAGTGGGAATTATTTGATCGAATTTAACTACCGCACGCGTCCTTCTCCAATTTCCCGACGACGCGTATGTACAAAGGCAGTTACAGGCCACCGCGACGATCGCTGACGCCCGCGCCAATTCGGACGATTATAACGGTAGGTTTAATCGCACCTACAGAGCCGAATTAGAATAATATCTTTTCTATTTTGATCTCTATAGCGAGCAAGTTTCGTGTTTGTCTCTCTCTCTCCCTCTCGACTAAAGTATTTTGTCTTCGCTAGTTGGGTCGGAAAATGGAAAATTATTTGTAATTTTCAAAGATTGATCAAAGGTTTTTTCCGGAAAATTCATAAGTATTAAAAAGAAGGCATTAAACGGGATATTTTTTAATCAAAATAATAAGAACATAGTCCGCGAATAGCTGCGCGTACATATACTTCCCCGAGTGTATACATCCTAAACATTTCATAAGGATTTTATATGCGGTCCTCGGAGCTACCCACGTATAAAATGCACATCCTTAATAAGAAGAAAAATAAAAGCGGGGAGTAGGAGGAAGAAAATGAGAGAGGAAGGGAGAGATGAAGTCAAATAACGCCGGTGAGAGCGAGAGAGAGAGAGAGAGAGAGAAAGAGAAGTCTTTACGATATTGCCAAGCGAGCGCCGAGCTTTGTAATTAGCGTGCGTCGAAGCATTAGTTTATTGCCAATGTCGGCCTCTTGATTGCTCCTCGATTTCTTTTTCGATCGGCGGCGCACACGCGTGTGTGGTCGGTGTTATGCTAATGCGCGCCAAGTTAGTTCGTAAACGCACTCTCTTCGTTGTTCGAAGGAATTTAATGCATTTAATAAAATGATCCGATTAAGAAAAGATTATACGCGCAGTTAGAATTTTCGGAAGATACCGTGGCAAATTTAACCGTAAAAGTACCTGCTGAAGAATAATTTGAAAGAGCCAACATACTGACACATTACCTCGCACCCAGCCGCGGCGGCGACGCGATTAAGCCGACGAACTGTCAAAGTATATCGCAGGGCTTGCCCCTTTTCTCTCCATGTCTTCTTCTGCCACCTCCTCGCCGAAAGGTACACAGCATGCCTTCGTGGCGCGCGTGCGTCATAGCACGTCCGCGTGGGATTAAGGATGTCGCGCGCGATATCGGTATCCCTCCGCGAAATGTATAATATGTACGAGGGTGATATGTTTGACACGTGGGATGAGTTGAATTCGACGATGTGCGTGTAATTGGCCGTATAGCGAGAGAATTCGGCCCGAATGCGTTGGGAACACTGCGCGTAAGTCCGAAATTACGAGGGTCGGATTCGGTGATCCGAAAATTCGACTGCGGTTGGATTCCGGAGTCTCTCGTGCATACTTTTGAGAAACTTTCCAAGAGTTTACATAGGCGAGTGTGGAATCTAGTGATGTACGGGGGCTAACGGTTTGGTATATTTGACAGGAAGTTCGGTTTAGATGTTGATAAATGTAGGTATTTTGTATTTTTAAATTGGAAAGTTACTTTAAATAGATCAGCAAATGCTTTTTTTTAAATGTCAATGTGGGAATTGAGTTTGTTGTACCTTAAAGTAGGACTTACTTAGTGTGCTTGCTAGGAATCCTGCGATAGTACATACTTACAATGAGCGGCCAATATGCTTGTTTGAATTGCGTTAAAGTTACTGGACTTACCTGAAACAGAAATGAAAACAATTTTATTAGTACAATGTTTTTTCTATTTTGATAAGTGTAAGGTAGGGATTAATATGCGGGTTGTTAAGCCGATTTTGATCGTTATTTTCAGTTGATTAAAAAGGGCACTATACTAACATTGCCTTTTCTAACGAACCTATAAAAGAATAATATTCGCTTCGAACCAGAAAATTTTCAACAAAGCTTCACATAACGCCCGACCAATACCCGATTTTCTTCATTCCGAAAAAAAAGCCCGTCAACGTTCCGAAATACACTCGAGACACTCTTTTCCGCCTCCTTGCTCCCACGGCACTCGGGCGACAGGTCGCGACACCTTCGTCGCTCGGAATAGCGCGCACGTGGCAGCTTTTTGACGCGACGGTGCGGCGACATTTTTTTCTCTCACTCGAAGAGAGCAAAAGCAGCGCGTGGGCGACAATGAGTTTTCCGAGAGTATCGGGTGTTGTTGGAAAACAGGACGGAGAGTTTCCGGCGAGAGAGGAGGTGGCTCTTTTTTTTAGATGGTCGCGGCCTGATATTGGCGTGACGCTGGGTATAAGTTGATTTAAGTGCGCGAGGACAGCAGCGTTGGTAATTGATTTCTTGACAGCGGTGTGCGATGGTGTCGCGTAAACGTTCATTTTCCTCGTGTAGAACCCGGGAGACTATCGTGTTACAAAAACATTCGGCGCTAAACGAATTCATATTGTCGCTGAAAAGAAGGCGTATAAAAATAGCCACTCTCCAGAGAACAATCCTCCGTAACCCCTCTGCGACATTTCTTTACGTCTGCCTGTAACGATTAACCGTACAGTGGTTACTCTTTTGCCTCTTGCGCAATCGCGACTCTCTTCTGTTCGCAGCCGTTGGCTCTGTCACCGGTGGCATTGCGAGCCCGCAAATTGCTAATAGCGTCCGCGATTTCCCTTGCAAATCTAAATTTCAAGATCCCCGTCTGCCATTGCAGCCGTTTCTTTTGCCGTCTCTCTGTTTCGGGCTTTTTTTCCTTCTCTTCTCTCACCGTGTTTAAATAAGAAAACGGTCGAGTGGCACGCTACGTAATTAAGAAATTACGGGGGATGTAATTATTTCCGCGCTTTCTGATCTTGATGCGAAATGATGCGAGAAAAATGTGTAACAATTGATGAAGAGCCGAGTATTCCATAGAATTATACTAAAGAACCGCCAAAATAATCCTAGAACACTCGTAAAAATGACAACCTCCATTACCATTGCAATTGACAGTCGACCTTCGCGAGCGCCGCGCGTGCACCAGGCGCCTTTTTGTCCCCCCTCCGAGCGAATACACGCGCGATATGCACGTGTCCGTATATGTGGGTGTGCAGGAGAGATAATCCTGGACAGATATGCGATAATTTCGCGACAAGGTTGCCGCCGCCTCTGACGTGTATGAAGATCGAGAGATCTGCGCGCGAGTTATTGTGCGAATCGGTTCTGTGTGTAAGGAGTCTCGGCAGAAGGACAGAGCGCGATGTGAGAGATATATTGTAGGAAAAACAGGAATGTTTTTGCTTGACGTTGGCACGAAAGTTTGTTATTCGTTTTTGCTGAAATTTTTATCCTCTTGTTTGAGATTTGTTGCATTGCTGTCAGCAGACAAAATAACAATATCAGTTTACCTCTATTCTATGATAATATATTTATCAATCAGTGCACAAATATGAATCTAACAATCCCTTTAGGCTACCATTCAAGAGGTCGACCGCTATCATATATTCTCAACGCCAGAGAGACATCCTCAATAAACGCTTTAACAAGTATCGCAATGATCAGTACACTAAACATCCTTAAGTTCTACCTGAACCTGCAACTGAACCTACGACCGCGAACAGGTGCATTCACCGTTCGCACGCGCATCGACCAGCTAACAGCGCATCGAGCCGAGAGCGTGTCCCAATCTCGGCTGTTTACTCGCCGCCACCGAGAGATCATTGCCCGAGCCACCGCTACATAGTCTACCGTCGTCTTCGTCTTCGTCGTCGGCTCTGTCTCGAGTTACCGTAATTATGTCCTCCGCCTCCTGCTCTCTTTTCAAGAGACAAGAGGCTGGGTTTTGA
This sequence comes from Torymus sinensis, assembly GCA_030522985.1. NCBI lineage: Eukaryota > Metazoa > Arthropoda > Insecta > Hymenoptera > Torymidae > Torymus > Torymus sinensis. The sequence continues at coordinate 14,175 of JAPYZP010003353.1, read as the reverse complement.
AACTCGAGCCACTCGGGCAATGCAATTTTAAAATCACGCGTACAGAAACAATATATGGCCCCGCGGCGTGTGCATTCTGAGACACACACGCCGCCTCTCTCTCTCTCTCTCGCTCTCTTGGAGCATCTTCAGTTTCGCTTCACGCTTCATCTCGTTCGCGTCGGCGCACTCTCCTAATGTTCGCACCGAGGCTCCCTGCCGCTTCCTCGATGCCGTTTCCCTACGGTTTACAGTTAACGGGGAGGGGATTGTTGGAGAGGTTTTTTTGGGAGGGATGGAAGAGAGAAGAGGTTCTTGTAAATAGTCGGTTTGGATGAGTTTTTTGAAGATGGTTGTCGACTTTATTTATGTTTATTTATCTGTTGGATTTTAACTAGAATGATATGTTGATTTTATGAAGGATAAGAGAGGGAATAGATGAACGATCAAATCTAATAGATGGATGATATGTTTTTGTTACCAGTTGAAATATGGTTTGTTTTTCCATGATAACTATCCGTCAACTAAAGAGTCTCTAACACATTATTTCAAAATGTTGAAAGAAACTTCTTAAATGATGGCAGTATATAGGAAAATCTTTAGTCTCTGAAAAACTATATTTCATTTCTGCATTAAGCTAAAAGCAAGCTCATTAAATCACCAAAATAACCATCTAAGCTTGAATCAGCATTACACTACTCATCAGGAGACCCCTAGTCCAGGCCCCATCCCATCGTTCCGAATCCAAATATCTTCCCTACACAACCCCGCTACACACACACACACATACACAAACCAACCGAAATCTCTTACTCAACTTTCCCAAAAGCAAGGACCACTCTTTTCTGCTCACCACGTCGGACTGGTTTTTTCGTCGGTCGACGCAAAAAAAAATCGTCTAGACTAGGGACTTCCGGTGTCGGGCTTGCTCATATACTTGCTCGCGCGCGCGCTACCACCTGGCGAAGGACGACGAGGACGACGATGGCAGAAGAAGCAGCAGCAGCAACAACAGCAGCTCCCCTCACACGCTTCAGAGGCCAGGTTCAAAGGTGAACGCCCGTGGTAGGGGTGCGTGCGTGTGTATGCGCATGTATATTATGTGAGTAGGACCGCCCCACTACTTCCGCTGCAGGACGAAGGAAGGAGGAAGGATTGCGAGAGATGGGAGTAGGGGGTTTTTGGATGTGCTTTGTATTTTAAGAGAGAGGATTTGAGGAGGAAGTTGGATGAAGTAAGAGAGAGAGAGAGAGAGAGTGGAGGTTGTTTTCGTGATATATTTTAGGAATCATGTGTGTTGAGAGTTGGTAAGGGTTGATGATTTTTATTGTAAATTTTTGTGACAACATCGACTTATGATATTCCAATATTTATATAAGCATCGATGCAATTTATCGAAAAAAATATCGCCGTTTCAACCGAACCGTGAAAAATCAATAAACGAAAATCGTTGGTTCACGAGTACAAGAAAAAAAAAGAAGATTTTCTGACGTACAAATAAAATTGAATACTATTGAATAAAAAACGTGAAAAACTCTTGTCGAAGAATATTTTCGACGGTCATACACGCGCGCGCATTCGATACCGCCCGAAAACTATTTTACCTCTATTTCCAGTGCTCAAACAAACTATCTTTCCGTTCCTTCTCATTCAAATGAGTGAATGTTATTCAATAACATTTCTCACCAACGATCTAAACACAAACAACCACACGCACACGCGCGTGTAACCCAAAGCCTGGCGCGGGGTGGGGTAAGGCGAGCGCGGCAGATGGCACACGGTGACAGTGCATAATGGCGCGAGCCGTGGATTGACCCTCTAATAAGGAGAGTCGGTGCGTGTATATACACGCATCCCCTAAGAGAGAAGGGGAGGTAAGAGACGAATGGGGTCGATTCGACAGCGAGATGCATGGCGATGCAAATTCGTGGCCGTTGACCGGGGTGGTGTATAATAGTGGGGATAGAGTAGTCAGATGTCGCGCGGGTGATCGTCTGTGTATGTATATGTGTGTGTCTATAAGGACGTGGATTAGTTAGTGATGAGGAGGAGGTTCCGCGAATGAATGTTAAATGATGATGTTGGTGAATATGTGGCTTTTAGATATTTCGCCTCGGGTATTAGCACTTAGCGATCACGTGATCGGAGGTAATTTTCAATCCTTTACCGGTATCATCATCAACTTTTCTTAAATGACTATCGCTTGAGACTATATTCCGACTCTACTTACAGCCTAAAATAATACCTTTCGAAGATCCCAAGCTTTTAACTTTTAAGTATAAGAATCTTCCCCGCTGCTGTAAACGCTTATCAAGGCGCCTAGTAGTCGAAACTAGTTTAATAAAACCAAACGAGAGTATGTGCACTTTCCCCGACGATCAGCGTAAAATCGTGTGCGTATGCTCATGATCTCGCGGCGAGCGATTTGCACGGCTTTACGACCGATATAAATCGTCGCCGCTACCTTGGGCTTTTCAGTTTCAGCTGCTTACGATTGCAGCGCGAGTTCAATAAGATAAAATGATAGTCCGTTTTGCAATTGCATGCAGGAGTTGAAAGTGCGGGAGGTGCGACCAGATGTGGAGGTTTTGCTAATGTGGAAAAAATAAACGATTCTGGGATTGATTAAGTGTTGTTTGAGGAGATTTCTTACAATGCCAATATATCAATTGCGTGTTGCGTTACATGCGCATCTCAATGTCATTAACTATAGCAGCAGTTCGAGGTAAAAAAATCGATTGCTTATTCTGTTGTAAGAATGAAACTAATTGACCTGTAAAAGTCAGCAATAAATAAGTAAGCATTTAAAAAAATGAAAGAATTTTATATGCAAAAAATTAATTGTAAATTGTAATAAAGAAAAGAATAAAAATTGTTTCTCATGACGATCCAAGAATATAAACTGAATAAGTTAAATTTTTTTACTCGCATTACTTAATTATCATACGAATACACATTAAAAATATCGGAAGAAAATAGATCAGCAGGTGTTATATTGGAACATGAACGCAAACCAGTTGGCTTTTATTTATTCCTCACGCGTATCTGGGAGCATTGTTTCGTTTTGCTTTTAGAATTGCGTACAAGATAAATATTTTGTTTCATATACCTATATTAAACTTTTATTGAACCTTAATGTCAACCGGTTTTTCCTTATTGCATCCTAATTTGGATTATGACGTTTTCATGTTTTTCTATGAACAGTAAAATAAGGTTATTTTAAGTTAACCCTTACAGTACGGTCGTTTCGCGTACCCCATCGTTCTAAGAATATGCATAACGAAGCTATCTTATATCATGGATTGACCATATGTTAAGCGTCGATCATGGGTTGGGACAGTACATATACACTCCTAAAAATGATGTGCCTATTTTACACAAAGTTTGTGTAAAATATGAATGTTCCTATTTTACAGAAAAATTTGTGTAAATGATGTACACAAACATTGCATAAAAATTTTACACAAAATTTTTAACCGTGTATTGGCTTTCCGATCCCCTAACTTATAACCTATATCTAACTCTATATTTCCAACGTTAACGTCTACGGGCCGATTCTGTTTCCATACACGATTTTTGTTACGACTCAATTGAAATTTCATTACTTGCAAATTGATTTTCCAATTGAAATCCTGAAATTGAAAATATTGCCACTGTAGCGCTATAAGACACTGCTACATTAAAAATATACAAGAGCTTTGGTACACACTGCCGCGATTTCTAATACTTTCCCACTCATTTTATCAAACGGCCAATAAATGGTTATAGATATATCGTTATTGGAAATGGTCTTTCCCTCTAATAACAAAATCTTCCCATCCATGACTATGACCCAATTTCTCTCTCTACACCCATCCCTTTTACAGCTCACTACTACACGTGTAATCCATCCTCACGGGGCACAGTAGTATTAGCATCGACATAATGGCCAGTCGGCGAGACAATGAGGCCGCAAAGACACGCGTATAAATAGGAGAAGGAGGAGGAGGAGGTGGGCAGCGCGCGAAATTTTCCGCCGGAAATCGGCGCCGGGGCCACATCCGCGCGCGCTTCTCACAAAGGGGTGTGTATACGCGTCCGTGTTTTAATTGATGCGCGAGCGGCTGAACTTCCATGCGGACCAAAAAAGGAGAATTAAGAAGAAGAAGAAGACGAAGAAGAAGAAGAAAATTGGTTGTGTGATGGTTGATGGGGTTCTGGTGTATTGGTTAATCATAAATCAAATTGTCAGGGGTTGTGGTGGGGTTATAAGTAATGTGCGACCCAAGATTTTGACCATAATAAATTCGATAAAGGAGCAATAATTTAGCGATGCTACCTTACACCGAACCATTAGCATCCGATCTACCTACACGCTTCGTTAATTCCGAGCCCCCTTCGCACCTACCCTCACGCTTCGAAAATCTGCCCGCAGCACTAAACTACGTGGCATTCGCCAATAAACCAGCGTCGCTTAATAATTCAAAAACTGCGAAATAAATACCCTTCGCGGTCGCAAACCTCGCTTGATAACACGAAGCGAGAGAGCTGTGTAACTACTAGGCGTGCGCGATAAAATTGCGCGCGCGCGCGTCGAACGATACGAAGAGGGGAATTATGGATCCGATAAGTCGCGTCGGCGAGAAAATCGACTCGCGTGGTGACCTCGATATTGTTTATGCAGTGGATGTTGAGGTCCTGATTCTAGGCCGAAAGTCCCGTGGTCGCATTTGAAGTTCCGGAGTATAGTTTGTCGTCGAGGATGATGTACGAAGATAATTCTTAATTCCTTGGTCGATGATAAACTAATCGACGAAGTTCTCACGCTCTTAAACTGTCCATTAATTCCCCAGCCAGATAAAATTATCTGTACCGTAAATAACATTTATCTGCCTATCCAACATCCAGCACTCAAAAAAACTCGCGAAATCCGGTTTAAATATCCGACATCCAGGTACGAGTGCACGAGGGACTCCTGCCTTCTTTCCCAACTTCAACTCGTCCACAGACGATTCTTCAAACCGCCTTCTCCTTCTTCTTCTACATCTTTCTTCTCTTCTTCTCGTGCTTCAACTGCACGGGGACAGCGGGCGAGTGCAGGCCGTTAGCCGCCAAATCCGCGCGCGTAAACCGGAATGCGCGCCACGCGTCGTTGCACTCCCTTCCCCTCCCCAACACATACATACCAACATACACACAACTGGCAGTGAGCGCGAGTGTGGAACAAAGAGCGCAGTGCTGGTGCATCGACACCTCGAGTTGACACTACGGTGGTGGTCGTGGTGGTGGTTCGTTCGGGTTGACCAAGCGGAAAGGTGTTGACTGGATGCTGGTGTTAAAGTTGATAATGATTTCCAGTGATTTTGTTGGGAGTTGACAGAAAATTGATATGGGATCCAAATTGGTAATAAGGAAATTAAGATAGGAACGCGAAAACGTTGGTCTAAAAAAGATGTTTCTAAATGAAAGATATTCGCCATGCTAGTTTCTCCGATTCATGGGCAAACATTCAAATGAATATTAAAATCAAATAAAATAGAAATTTCTTTTCTTTTCTTTTTAAATTAATTTTCTTTACAAAACAATTATTATAAAGTCCTTTCTACAACTAAAAGATCATAATTCTAATCATCTCGTTAAGCTATGATAAAATTGTTCGAAAACATTTACAAATTACTAAATCTTCCATCCCACTATACCAGTAAACACCATTTCTTTCCTCCACTTCGTCTCATTCCCCCCCAGCACCAGCGCCGCAACTTCAAACCCGTTTCCCCTTCTCATCCAAAATAACCTAGCACTTACACACGCTCGAGCAAATTATCGGCGCCTCTCGCGCTAACCGCGCTTTCACGCCCCGAACTTATTGCCCGATCTTCACCGCCATCCACCGCCTACTTACGACTCTCTCTCTCTCACTCACTCACTCTCTCACTCACTCACTCTCGCTCACAGGCGTATACGAAAGCGTCGCACGCAGCAGGAATGCCCGAGACGCGCTCGTTTTTTTCTGCGGCGGACTATGCGCTCGCGCGTCCATTCTTAAGCCTGGCGCTCTTGTTGCGCGCGCGCGCCTTAGTCGTCGATTCGTTTTTCCGGCGAGCGAACGAACGAGCGAGCGAGCAAGCAAGCGGTTGTTTGGCTCGTTTTTTTACAAAGCAGAGAGAGAGAGAGAGAGAGAGCGAGAGAGAGAGAGAGAGAGAGAGAGAGAGAGAGAGAGAGGAGGGAAAAAGAGAGGACGTCTGTCTGGGCGTTTCGAGGTCGATACGCTCTCGTGATCTGTGTGTCGGCGTGGCTGTGTGTCTGTGTCTGATTGCGAGAGAGAGAGGGAGAGACTATTTACGAATGGATTTCGATGGTAAGAGGGCGAGGAAGTGAATTGAGCTGTGGAGAAAATCGCTTTCTCTTGTCGGGGCTGGATATCTAGTTAAAGGCTCGTCGCCGTGGGTTGACGGGGGCGGTTAGGGGAGATGGAGATGGTCGACAGGAATTAAGTAAATGTTAAACGTCTTTGTAATATTTGGAGGAAGCTAATAGAATTGTGTGGCGATAGTCTGTTTTCCAATTCAAAGAGTTACTATCGATTATGATTCATTGTATATTATCTGCCGCCTTCCATCAATCCTTATGCTACCCATTCGCCGAAGAGGTCATTGCTCTTGCTTCTGCAAAACAGAAAGCTTCTTAATACTCATCAATGGCCTAATTTCGAAACATCAAAAACTGGTCCAGTCTCACTGTCAACCATCCCCTGTTTGCCTAAAGCACTCCTCGGCTACCTCCAACGCCGCATCGCCGTAAAAGACAGCTCGCCGCCGCGTAAACAATTTACCGCAGGAATGGCTTCGTCGAATTTTCGCAATGCACCCGACGACGAGGACGTCCGGTGCAGCAGCTCAGCGTCGCTGTCGCCCCGAGCGCGGGAATGTCGATGGCGCGGCGCATACCGGAATGCTGAAGGATCTTGCCGGCGCGATGAGACAGTAGCGGTGGTAGTAGTAGTCGTTGAGCAGGAAATTTTGGACGGTGCTTCGGTGGGTATTGAAGTGGAAGGGAAGTGGCGTATTGGTGGTGGGTTTTTGGGGAGGATGTGATGTGTTGGTTTTTGTAGTTGCTCTAAGGTAAACAGAAATTGGGATTGTGGAAGATGATGATAGTGTACTTTGAGGAATTTACATGCAAACGAATAATATTGCAAAAAATCTTAAAGCATCGGTATACCGTTTCAAGTTATTTAATAAGCATTTTAATTTTCTAGAAGACTAATGCAGCTACTTTATGTACTATGCCTGTTTCAGTAGTAAGTACTTCGTCATAATATTATTAACCTTTTAGCGCCTACTAGTACGTATTCGTCCAAGCACTTTTAAGCAAAAATTGATTACAATCAAATAAAACGGATTTGAATTCCATCCAATCGTATTATTTAACCTGAAAAACAGTGGCTAAAGCAATTAAAATAAAATAAAATAATAATAATAACAATAATCGTTTTTATTCCAGCATATTTCTTTTTTAATTTAACGATTGTGCGTTCATAGTCAATTCATTTTTTAATCAAATAACATGTAAAAACAAAATTTGTCTTGCGTTGACATACCCTGGGCACTAAAGGGTTCATAGAATGAAAATTCCTTACTATAAAAATAATTTACAAACACGTTATATATTTAAAACACATTTTATTTGTTGAGACAATAGCTATTTTTAGACTGCTTATTTAATGTAATAATATTCACCTCAATTACCATCTTTCAATTGTCATATGTAAATAATGGAACTGCTTGCCTCAAATTTACTTTGTATGAATTTAAGAATGTTAATTAGCGATTAATTTAACAGCGCGTTATAAAATATTTCAAGTTGACTAGATCCAATATTCCACTGAAAGTATCAGCTTACACACACTATTCAATTAAATTTGTAAAAATTCACGTTTCTTCAGCAGAAATTACGATCGGCCATAAATTTAAAAGTAATTTCCAGGGTGATCATGACATTTTTCGACAATAAAAGTTATTCTCACTTGTCAAACAATATGCGCTCGTGCGGGTATTACCGGTAATTAATTTTACGACTGGCCAGAGCTCTTACAGACGAAACCTCAGCGAATTTCCACAATATATCTAAATAGCGCATAAATATTTCTCTATGATGTGTTTACAATTATTTTTATTACTTGTAATGACTGGTGATTTACGAGCGAATAGAAGATTTACGAACCAAAACAAGATTTTCCACTGGACAAAATTTTTTTTACTTATCAATGTCTACTGGCTTTTATCACTGATATACGCCGCGCAACATGATCGTAAATTCGCGAATACGTTTCGCAGTGCGCGCGAAAGATTCTGATTAATAATAATTACACAAGTTTAATCCATAAAATCACGGGTAATGTGAAATGTTGCAAATCTTTTACCGCACAACATTGGATTATCCCTTGCGTTTAGGATTTGAAGTAGTAATTAGAGTTTATGGTTATTTTATTACATATTGACATGTATGCGCGATTTTTAATCCCATATAAACTTACGTTAAGCTTTGCTAACCCAGACGTTTTTATTCCAGTTAATCTGATTATATAAAGTATGTTTCTATCTAAATCAATAATTAATCTTTTCCTTATATTCTCTGCTACTACACTTAATTAATCGAATATCACGTGAATTTTAAATCTTCTCTTTAGAAAAATGATAAGCTCAGAAATAACTTCAAAAGATTTGTAATATCATTGACTACGTCTAATCACGTGATCGCATGACTGTAAGTATATAAGACTATAAGTTAAAGAAATACTACCATGTAATGAGTGTTGATTAAATTGATGGTCAGTAAAACCGAAAGTGATCCCCAAATATTCAGGTTAAGACAATCATATGATAAGATCATCTTTTTTAAAATAGCCCTTTAAAAATAGTGAAATTGTATTTTCACTAAAATATTGTGCATATATCCAACAAAAATTGTATATATGCACTATCTTGTAACAGTGCCCGACTTTACACTGAACAATTTAGAGAGTACAATTCACCCATTCCTAATTATCTTACATCCTAATACAACTCAACCACACTATCCAGTTCCTAACCAAAAAATCCTACTATCACCAGAGGACAAACTGCAAGGCCGCGCGTATTGTAAAAGCCACACAATGCCGACATCAAACACGCATGATGCACGCGACGATTTTTTTTCTTCACGATTCGCCATAGCAGCGCGTGCGCGCGCACGTGTCGCACGAGGAGGCGCCCCGGGCGCGTATATAATTCGTCCTCGTTAGCCGGTTCGTTTGCGTATACATATATGTACATATATACCTATAGGACCGTGCGCTCGCGGATGTGGCCACGCAGCAGACGTGCTGTGGTTTCGGTCGAGTTGAATGAAGCTGCGTTATCCTTTTTTGGTAAAGTGTGGACGAGGTAAATCGAGGTGAACATAGACGTTGTCTGGAACCGTCGAGTTATTTTTTAGAAGTCACTTGATAATCCATCTCTCTTGAATTTAAGTCGAATCATTCGTATTATATGGTCGGTCGAGTCCGTTCACGAGTGCGAGAAATACTTTGTGCGAATTGCACATCACATTAGTCATCGAAACCGGTGGGAAAGCATTTATGCCGCCCCAATAAACAATAAACCTTTGGAGATGATCAACCGTAAAATCGTTTCCCCGCCCATAGCCAGCACGCTTCAAATAAACCATCAAAGAAAACTCAAGCGAATGAAGTTGCTGCCTCGTTCTCCATCACCCAGCATAAACAACATCCGAGACAACATCTCCGCACCTAAAAACACAACGCCATCGCCGATTACTTCCCAAATAAATTGCCCGGCTATCTTCGAGCTTGGATCGATGATACCGTAGCAATACCACTACTACTTCCATTCGTAAATTCTCCGATAATCCTACAGCGCGAAATTACAAGCGGCCAATCCGCCTCGGCGATCTCTCGGTGCGCGCGCTACGCCCACGGAAGCCGCGCGTGTACATCCGGATGCCTGGCCTATATACCCCAGCGTCTGCCGTTCACGGAGACGGAGTAAAGAAGAGAGCGCCGAGCGCTGTGTGTGCCGACAAGTGCAAATTCCCGTGTAAAAATTGAAAGTATGGGCAATATATTGGGTACATATTGGATATACATATTAACAATATATTGGCTATGCAATTACCAATATGTTGGCAATATAGCTTCATAAAGAGTCGTTGGAACGAATGAATTACACGGCCAAGAGCGGAGTTTGGCTCAGACGATAACGCGCAAAAATTTTCGGGGGCATTTTTTCCCAAATGTCTACCGGATTTGTCGGTGGTGAGGAATAAACTTGCATGCCGGGGTTTGATGTTTGAGCTCACGTATGCGCCTGATCTGTGGTCAACTATTAGTATTTGAAATGATTGCATGAGCGCTTGAGCATTGAAAATAGTCTAACCATTACGGGTTTCGCTCGAAAGTTCTCACTCAACCTTTACGAATCAAACGAAATCCCCCTGGGCAATTAATAAACATGTGTGGTGGCGTAACGGTGTCTCTGTGCCTAAGGCCAAGAAAATGGAAAGAAAGAATTTTTATACATTTTACATTGCCAATATATTAGCAATATATTGGAAGATGTACAATCCCTGCTATCTTGTCAACATATTGGTAATTCCATGGCCAATATGTTGTTATTATGTACATCCAATATGTATCCAATATATTGCTCATACTCTCAATTTATACAGGTGAAGAGAGATGATGGATCGGGTCGTGACGAAAACGTGTACAGCGAGAAGGAGCGTGGGATCGTAGAGAAAGAGAGGGCACTGACGTCCGTGAACGACATTCCAGAACGTGAAACCGTCACTAACTTCTACTTCCAGAATCGTTGGGCGGTGATTCGACTTTATGCACTGTGCGTTTAACTTGGAAGCTGAAGTTTCAAGAGAGAGAGAGAGAGAGAGAGAGAGAGAGAGAGAGAGAGAGAGAGAGAGAGAGAGAGAGAGAGAGAGGGAGAGAGAGAGAGAGAGAGAGAGAGAGAGAGAGAGAGAGAGAGGGGGTGAAGTGAATGAAGCGACCGCGGGCTTGGAGGGGAGCCAGTGGGACGCGCGTGCCGTCGTTAACGAGCATGATATTATGCGTGTGTTTTGGTAACCTGACGGTTGTCACTTGCCTATCTGTCTTCGTTCCTCCGCCGAGAACCGAAAAATCGCGCCTGAAAATGTAAGGCTTTCGACTACACGCGAAACTGGCGCACCAGCTGCGAGGAGAGCGAGTGCATTACGAGCCCGCAGGCAGCTAAAAAGGGAGTTTAGGCCGCGTCACGCGGCGCTATTTATCTTTCTCTTCATACACAACACCACGACGAGCAAAACAATGCAAACTCTCTCCCGACCTTCCACAAAAAAAGCGCCACTAAGCAATCAGCGCTAAAAATACGTGCGCGCGGCGAGCAGTAAAGAGAGAGAGAGCGAAAGAGTCCGATTGATTTATACATGCCGCCACGGGCTGAAAACTTCATAGAATTGTCCGATTCGAGCACTTACACGCCGCCGTCGCCGGCAGGGTGTATGATCCTGACCGTATAACCCTACCGTCTCACATTGACTTCAACCGTATCTCCTCTCGCTCTGCGTCATGAAAATCTGCTCAATTAGCTTTCGGAAACAATCGGCTGATTTCCAATTAAGGAAAAGAGAGCCTTATGCACGTATCATGTATATATATGGGCTAATCCACAATACTTTTAACTATTATGAGACTTCTTTTAAAAATAATTTATTGCTGCTATTAGTACGACTTGTGAAACACATAAACGAGACAGGATGTAAAATCTTCGATGTAACCTAGAAAACAAGTCGTGTAATCCATATTAGCGTGCAACGCAGACCGCAGCCATTTTGAAAAGGGTACTTTTTTTGACAGTTTTGTACATCCCCATAGACTGCAGCTTGCGTTGCACACTAATACGGATTACAGGACTCACTTTCTAGGTTACACTGAAGATGTTATACCCAGTCTCGTTTATATGCTTCGCACACCATGCTAATAGCAGCAATAAATTACTTAAAAAAAAAAGTCTCACAATAGTTAAAGGTACTGTGGATTAGCCCATATACATAGCCATGCATGCACACACGTGTATAGATATACATATACTTCAGCTGCTCTGCGCTGAGCTTGCTCGCTCGCATACCTTCTCGAAGCTTCGGCGCAGGGCGACAGCGGCGGCGAAGTATAGCGTGTGCAGAGCGCGGAGAGCCTTCCTCCCACGGAGAGAGTATAGAGAGTCGCGAGTATAGCGAAGACGCCTGCGTGCATGCCGGCTACTTGACACCCGGGGCTGTACGTTATATGTACGTATAAGAGGATACATATATATGCGCGTAGCTTCGAGGGATGTGGCCCCCCCGGGGTGCCCCGTAGCGTGAGACGGGGAAGTGTGTTTGAAGTAAAAGCCTAATTGCGTTGCGGTGAGCGAGACCGACTGCCGCATACAGCGCGGACTGGAGGTGGAAGTTCTTTTTTTTGTTTACGTGATATTTCTTTCTGGGGCTTTGCGAAGTATGCGCGGCTGATGGAGGATACTCTGGGGATAAACAGAGTTGCATATTATCGTCCTGAAGTTCAATTAACAAGGACGGTCGCTGTGTTACATGCAAAATGGCATCCCACGCGACGCGTGTCGTTAATGTTCTTCCGCAGTATATAATACGCTGTGTTATACCTGTTTACACCTAATTCAACTAATCTGCCAGTTAAACCGCGCGCGCCCGGCCAACCCCCGGGGGCTAAACCAACAGGCGTTACCGTTTACTTTGTCATCGACAACACCATCGTCGTCCAACTCGTCGTCGTCCTTTTAGCCTCTCGCTGACTCAAAGAGAACACCTTCGAGCGCATGTTTGAACAACGTTATTATAATAATCACGTATAACTGTGCTCTCCACGGTAGCTGTGTGAAAGCGGCTAACTGATGACTTCAATTAGGCGGGGGCCGGTGCTTCATTAATAACAACCGTGCGGTAGTAGAACCTCGCGAACACGCAATGTATACACAGTGGCCGGAGGATATATTGCGACGGTAGGCCGAGGCTTCCAAGGTTTTGAAGATTGGTGAGACTGCTATTAGCACCGTTTTTTTTTTACCTGAAACGCTAAGTAGACCAGATTACCTACCAAACGCGTTGACGTGTCATGGTAATTCGCATCACCGACCGGATCTTCACGTCAATCTTCAAGAAAACCTCAATACGCCACCAGAATTCCGTGTTCTGCATACCGCCCTCTTCGACTTCCCGTAGTCATCATCATCATCATCATTATCTTCACGATCGCCGCATCGTCTTCAAATATCAGCCTCTCCTCTCTCTCTCACTACTACTCACGCGCGCTCTCTGAATCCCAGCGCATCCTCGACGATTGCAAAGACCGGTTATCACGTGATACACATACACACACACATACACACACACATACACACAGAACCTCTCTCGCCTCGAAACTTCTCTCTCTCTCTCTCTCTCTCTCTCTCTCTCTCTCTCTCTCTCTCTCTCTCTCTCTCTATCTCTCTCTCTCTCTCCCTCTCTTCTCTCTCTCTCTCTCGCTCTTCTAACTTCACGTATAGCTCCCTCCCCCACCGATGGTTGGCCGTCGTCTCGTAATTCGTGAACCTGTGTGTATGTGTGCGTGTGTATATATGCATCTCCGTTTTCCTTCTACGCCCCCTCTCACTCTCTCTCTCTCGCTCTCTTTTCCCCCACCCCCCGAGAGAACGCAACATGGCGCGAGCCGGCGAGCGCTCTTTGGTATTTATGTACCTTCACTTCCCCTCTCGACTGCGCTTGTTCTTCGTTTTCTTCGACTTCGTCTTCACTCGCTTGGCGGCGATACACCTACGAGAGAGCCTATCGTCGATCTCTCTCTCTCTCTCTCTCTCTCTCTCTCTCTCTCTCTCTCTCTCGCCCCTCTCTCTCCCTCCCTCTCTCGATCTCGCTTGCTCGGTCTGGCTTTGTCGCCCGTCCCCCCCCCCCTTCGGCCGAAGTTCGAAGTCGACTCGTTCTTCGGCACGCGCGCGGTCTCTTCCCAGGGGGACACAGGCCCCCGCTCGATCTTCGACTTCGAGGGCTGCGGGAGGCAGCACAGCCGATGCACAAAGGGCAACGGCGAATATTAAAAAAGTAAGAGAGAGAGAGAGAGGCAGCGATACAGTGTGTGTGTGTACATATATACAC
>JAPYZP010003352.1:0-12448 GCA_030522985.1 Torymus sinensis | reverse complement strand
GCGCAAGCTTCTCTGCCGCGGCGCTTTTGTATAGTGCTAAGCGTCGTCATTATTACGCGCATAATGGCTGTATTCTTTTACTGCCGAGATAAATAGAACGCTTTTGTTTAATTACTTTTGCGCTCATTATAATTATAAATATTTTATATTTTTTTACTAAAGAATTTTTAAGCTGTCTATAATAAAAGTATTTCAGACGTGAATTAGAAATTTTGAAGAAGTTGTCCACAAGAATATGCAAAATGAGGCGCTTCCGTAGTGCTGTTTTATTTTATTATATCAAGAAAATGGCAAAAAATATACGTTCTTTTTGTTTATTGGCGCTTTTTAATTTCACGTGTGTAATTATACAAGCACCGAAGAAAAAAACTTTTTCCGACTGGACGATTTACGGCTGAAGTGGAATTAAATTATTCCATTAAAGCTCAAAAAAAAGCTGAAACGTTTAAAAAGTAGAACTTACTGTGACACTTGTACAGTAAATTGGTTTGGGCTATATCACCCTCGCTTAAGCGCACTCTCTGACCGATTTCCGGTCTCTTCTTCCCATGACTCTCCATTGGCAAAATGGTGTCTAGGTAAGTACCCTTTGAAAACGTATTTTTCGCATAATGCATTATTGAATCATAATCGTAAGGCAGTCCTAAAGAGTTAACTTCGTCTTCGGTCAATTTGTTAAAGTTGTACTCTTGACCTGAAATGAAATAAAATAATAATTGCAAACTACTCTAAAAGCGGGTACCGTGTTGTAAATATAGTATCTATCTTATGTATATTACATATTATAAGTACGAAAATCAAAATACAAGTATGATGTAAGCACTTTTATTAGAGTATATTAAAAAAGTAGCGAAAGTACATATATTACCGGTCATTATGTTGTCGCGGATAATCTGCACATGTCGGTCACGATCCGGCCGTGTATGCTCGTGCCAAAAGCCGACGACGTGACCGAGCTCGTGTACGACTATTCCAAATTTGTCGCAATTTTTTCCGATACTAATGGCCTGTGGTCCGTTTCCTCGTTTGCCGACGAAAGAACAACAGCTGTAAAACAAATCGATGCGCATTTTGAGATAAATTTCTTATATTTTACCTTTACACTCCGATTTTGCAAAATGGTTGCGTATCGAAACTTTTTATTAGTCAAGAATGGTTGGAATGGGCTTTGAAATGATGCTCCATGGGTTTTGCAACTCAGGATGACAAAGAAGCCCATTCCAGCATCAGGAATCGCAAGAACGGGGAATAGGAGGAAATGAGCGCGACTCACCCGCATGGCCGCTCGGTGAAGACGATGTAGTTGGGATGCTCGCGGGGCACGCGCTCGACGAACTTGACGCACGTGAAGTTCTCCCAGTGGCGCATGGCCTGCTTGAAGAGGGCCTTGTGCGCCCCCGAGAAATTGCCGTCGATCTCGTAGGGGATGACCCCGTGGTCCCAGACGCGTTCCTTGCGCGCCGTCGCCGCCCGCCTCCGCCTCGTCAGCAATCCGACAGCCAGGCTCCTGCGTATCCTTGCCAGAGCCGCGGATTCCGGGGCTCGCTGCTGCCGAGCGATCCACTGCTCCTCCTCGTCGTCTTCCTCCTTGTTGACCCTACGGACCATGGCGGCCTTGTCTCTGGCCTTGTCGCTCTTGGCCTTGCCGCCGCCGCCACCGTTGCTCCCCCGGCTTCTGCTCTTGTTCTTGTGCTTGCGACGACCTGCCGACCTGCCGGGGAGATAACACGCCAAGCGTTTCAGCGATCTGACCTTTTCGTGTACAGGGGGAGGGTGGAGAGCGCGTGTCTAAGCTCCGGCCTTGTCCCCGCTTGGGAATTCGGCATTCGAGGGATGTGTTATGCTGTGTATCGAAGTCTATATGATATTTGTCTGTCGTTCGTGTTCTCGACCGACAATGTAAGCTATGGTCTGGCTAATTCACTCATTTATTCGATTGCGACATTTTCGAAAGAAATTTTTATAATAGTTTGATAATTGCTTCACGAAACGTATATTCGTAGCAAATTATTTAAATATAATAACTTATAACTTACAGCATCAATTTGGAAGATACAGACAAAAATCGTTATGTGATTCTGTCTCTCACTTTTCGTCATATTCGTTACTAGGATTTTAATCGCTTCGTGATTTGATGATTTTGATTAACTTTAAAATATCGAATAAATATATAGACTGTGCACTATCGAGTTTGTTGTTCATTCAGCTAACTGTTTTTATGATAGGAAACTATAAAAGAGTCTATTTTTTGTCATTTCTAATCAAACTGTCAAAAATTGAAAAAAAAAATTTACTCTGGAAGTTACGGATTTGAGTAAATAGAGCCTATCTATAATCTCAGTTATGTACAATATTTTTTGCAAGTATGACTGTAAACATTTTGAATTTGCGCAAGCATATATACATATAAGACGAACTTTTCCATATTAAGAAAATTTATATAAGTTTCTATTATAAAACACAGAAGATGGATATTTTTCTTTTTATTCTTTTCAACTCTGAATTAAATGAATTTCATCCAAACCATAACTTATTGGGTAGTGAATCCTATATTACACAAAGAAGTAATTACTCTTTGAAAGAGATCGCTCAATAACTTTTAATGGAATATTTTTTACTCTCTTTTGATAATTATCCGTATTTTTATTTAAATTGTTTATGTCTGTAGCTAGCTAGCAACAAATATAGTTCCTGAACACAAAAAGGATAATGCCGCTTTTCAAGCATCTATATATATACGTATATTCTGTAATTACTCCTTTTCCTTCTGCTCTTTTGAAGTATCTAAAAGTACAGAAATGAGCTCTTCGTACTGAATAGCGGGGATTAGAGCGTTTCGGAGACTACGTATACGTGATACAAGCCTAGCGTACAAAACTATCTAAGCTGTACACCTTTTGGCCCGTAGATTTTAATAGAAGCCTTAAAAATAATTTTTACCATTAACAAAGATCCACGATTTTTATTTTCTTTCAATTATCTTCAGATGACAATTTAATGAGTCTGTGCTCGCAAATAAATAAAAATTTTAATTATTATAGTTCCTTTAAAATAAAAAAATTTAATTTTAATTGCTGTAATAATTCAGTACGTATCAATTACTAAACCGATAAAAAAAGTTACTGAGTTAATATTATTCTGAACGATTCAAGTAATATACATTAACAAAACTTTGATGCCAATTTCCGAATTATTTTCGCTAGTATATCAAAACATTAGACGTCAACCGAATCAGCTGCAATCTTTCTCAATGAAGAACATTTTTGAGTAAAGATTACTCGTATAAGTAGGTAAATTGTTAATCAGTACTAAAAAAACTCTTAATATTCTGACTATTTATAGTTATAAAAATTATATTTGGATATGAGCTTAAAGAGTTCTGCGTAATTTTCATGTACATTTAAAGGATG
Source organism: Torymus sinensis (assembly GCA_030522985.1). Taxonomy (NCBI): domain Eukaryota; kingdom Metazoa; phylum Arthropoda; class Insecta; order Hymenoptera; family Torymidae; genus Torymus; species Torymus sinensis. Next base: position 9,038 of record JAPYZP010003352.1, on the reverse strand, counting down.
AGAATCACGTATATATAGAGTATAAGATTTCGGTGTAGTAGCAGCATCTGTGTCATATTGACACAAGAACTTAGGTTCGGATTTGGAGGATTAGCAATACTACCGCCAACTAAAGTTATTCTAGTGTTAAATTTGCATAACATGATACTTCGCAAGAAATTTGTTACTATAGTTGATATTTTCATTTCTGTCGCTATGGCTAAACATCGAAAAACATTTTTAAAATTTAAATTTACATTTGTAATAATCAATGGATTGGTTTTCTGAAAAAATAAAAATTTACGTTTTGATTTAAATTTGATATAAAAAGTCAACAAAACGTTAAAGGATAATGGATTCGAAAGCCTATTGCGCTATCCTAAAATAGAATAAACTATCATTCGAGATATTTCCAACGTACTACTCGATCGGTTGACTTCTTATCTGACTCAAAGACTGCACTACGCTATAGAGCACACACTATTCATACGAGTGTATGACCTCAAATGAAATATCATGTGGAACACTGATTTAACAGGCTTGTGAAAAAGGCATTAACGTAACTTCACGGTTCATAATATTAGCGAATAGAATGGTTTTTGTAGTTTAGATTCCTCAAGATTCTGCGCTCAATGAAATTTAAGTGTAATATTTTTCCTTTTTTAATCAAGGCGATAATTTCATAATATAAATTTTCATTTTTATAGTTTGTTTAGAAAAATTATAAAATATTGCAGTGCTTTAAGTTTCAATTATAAAAAATATACCTCAATTAATTTGTTTGTTTATTATGTCAAAACGATGATTTTATTGACAGAATGAATTTCATCTCTTTTATAGGTATATATTTGTGATAATTGTGCTGTCAATCTCGATCATTCGGCGAATTGAAGGAATAATAGAAGTTGAATTTCATACGGTGATCGATAAGAATTTATAAGGAGAGCCTTGCGTAACATCGCCTTGACGCGTCAGAAACAGAAAACTCCCCTGATGTGGGCAATAAGATTAATGCCCGCTCTTTAGTTATCGTCAGCACATTGTTCCCCTCGTCTTCGTACAATTTTCGTTCTTTCTCCCCTTGTTCACCTCATCTCACTTCACTTGAGAATTTTATTTACAGAATATACTTAACGGACTCGTTGAAGAACTAATATATTTTCTTGGATATTGATGAATGTAAAAAGGGAGAATAATTCACTTTTTCAGCGACAAATGACTTTTTTTTATTTATTTTCTTTTTTTTTTTTTAATATCTTGTTCGCGTTATTTCAGTTCATCGGTTTTACAATAGCATTTACACAAAAAACTAAAGACGAAACTACTGATTACTAATAAATAGGATTTTAAGCTCGGATTTTTTAAACTTGAGTGTAAATCTACTTGAATTTAGTTAATGCTTGTTTTCATTTATGCTTTCATGTTTATAACGACGAAACATTTATGAAAATATGTTTTGAAAATGGTTATTAATTATTATAAAAACGTGATGTGTAAAAACTTTTATGAAATATTACGCTTAAATGGAAGTTTTATTATGGAGCTACTTAAAGCAGGTATAACCACAACGGCTGCGCGGTTTTAACATTTTCATTAAAAATTTTGGGGCTAAAGCGCAGACGAGAGATGTGGGTAAGGGTAGGGAGAGGGGGGGGGGCGTAATATCAAAGTCCGTTTCCTGCTTTACGATGACGGGCATTGTTATTGGCACAGGCGAGAGGAGAAAAAGAGAGAGGAAAAATCACAGGTGGCACACTGCAACTGAATTCAATAGTCCTTTGGAAACTGGGTTGCTGCATGCGCTGGTAAAAAATTAACGCAGCTTCAGGGACAAAGTGAAAAAAGAAACAAATTTGTGTGGTTTGAAAAATGTTTTAGAATACTGCAGGGTGACATTTTTAATGGCTATATTTGCAGAGAAAATGTCACCAAAAAATGAAATAATTTAACTGTATAATAACAATTATTCTATACATTCTTAATTGCTCTTAAATAATGGTGAATAAATAACATATTATCAATCTAATTATACTACAGCCTAATGCATTGAAAAATATGTTGTTAGATGAAAGGAAAACTACATGTTTGAGAACTCACTTTCGTCGGTGATGTCGTCTTCTTCTAATTTGCGGTATGGCAGTAGAAAAATATTCACTATAAAATACTTTTCCTGGAAGATCATCAGCACCAAGAGTAGCATCTTCAATGTATTTAGGCGTTGCTAGTTTTTCTTTTTCATAAACTATAGTTGTACTTGGAGAAAAAGTCTGCTCGGTATTAACAAAAGTTGATGTTTGGATTTTCTCAAGTTTTGCGTCGTCAACGATTTTTTTCGTAGATTTATCCGTTGTATCTTCATCTAAACTAAAAGTTGATTTAAAACATTAGTTTTAATGATCATTTTGACATAAGAGTGTAGTTTAGCTAAAAGTTCCATAAAAAAATTTGAACTCTTTACTTATATAAGCAGACAATGAAAAGTAGATATTATAGAAAAGCTCATATAACAGTGTGGTACTAAACGAAGTATATAAATGTGAAAAGTTTTAGTTTATGATTCTATAAAGCTCACGACTCAAAGTGACTATAAAAAATAGTTTTTTAAATTTAATGAATATTATTTTAAATTAAAAGTTTCTCTATAAATTTTTTTTTTATCTTGTAATATCTTACTATAGTTTAGAATAAAAACCTATTCAGAAATTTTTCATATTGTTTTATTTAATAATTAGTACAATTTATCTCACATAAATCGTAAAATGTAATTATAATTAAACTTTTACTGAGAAATGTTACCTAAAAACAAAACCATAATCTTTAACACCAGGAACATTATCTTCTTCTTTAACGGCGCTTCCATCAAAATTATACTGATTACGGTCAGCTACGATTATTTTTTCCTCATTTTCTTCTTTCTTATCTTGCTTAGTTGGGTTTTGTTCACTCTTGAATTGTAAAATTTCTATAATAAAATATAAAATCAAGTTTATTTGATAATAAAGTTATTCTTTGGGAATGTTAACTACTAATAGGAAGGTTGACATACCAGTCAAACCTTCTTCTTCTACTTGCAAACCTTCATTTTCTATCTGATCTTTATACTTATCAAGTTCATCCAAGTAAGTTTTGTTCCATCTTTGTTCTCGCCACTCAGTTTCATACTTCATGTTTGGTAAAGCGATATCACCCATAAATCCACCTAAAACAAATGGAGTTATATTCAAAAACCGCCAAATTAACTTTAGCAAAACACTTTCTTAAAAAGTGATATCAAATAAAAAGATTTTTTAATAACAAATTTAATTTAAGAAAAATTGAATGGTTTCAATCACTCGAAATTTCAGGAAAATTATTTTTATTATAAATATCATATGAGTCAACAACTATAATCAATATAAAAAATTCTATAAAAAAAAAAACAAAATATATCTGTAATCATAAAATTGTTGACTGATATACAGATATCGTTTCCACGAACAATACAAAACAGAATTAAAATAAAGTAAAGGTATTTTCACGTCGTTAAATCGCTGATTTTTTAAATAAATACTATTTTTTTTTATATCTCTCCTATTCATCTAAATTAGTTTGAATTAATAATTGCTTGCATGAATAAAATGATTAATGCGTAACTTTAAAAATACTATTTACTGTAATATATTTCTGCAAAAATTTTATTCACTGTTACTCTAGTTTGAAAAATTAGCAATCTTCACTAAAGTTAAGTTCTTTTATTTTGCATTTTCACTTTCTAAATTACATCAGAATAGTCACGTAATACATCCATTAGCAATCATGTATGTACATTTTAAGGAAGTACTTATAGTTTTACTATATTTTCTTATTTTCTCCAAATATTTTTTTACTTTTAATCCATGATTATTAGTTCAAAGTAAACTTCCTATTTATAAAATTGCTTTGTAATGACCATAAATAAAACGAGCTCAAAAAAAACGATGACCTCTAAGAGATTAAGAGTAAAAAGTCGCGATTCTGTCTTTTAAAATTAGTCATAAGCCATATCAATAAAAAGATAACCACACATGTTTTAGAAATACCTACATTTTTTTAACATATATTCAATACACACTATCAAATTCATTCAATATCAATATTTTTTAAAATAGTTATCTTTTTCTTCGAAGTTTGATTGTGGATAACCATAAATTATACGTGGATCAAAAAAACATTGACGTATACTTTAAAAATATAGACCTATATTTTGTTTAAGCTTGTGTAATATTTGAACAAAACACGATGCCTAATATAATTAACTGACCTTAAAATTAAAAAAATCATAAATATCTCTAGTTCGAAAAATGTGATTGTTTTAAGGTTGTCTATTTATGAAAGAGAAATATATATAACAAATTGTAAATCAGGTGAGTGTGAAAAGTAATATAACACAAGGTCAATTTAAAATATATCAAAACATATAATTGTTCAAAATAATTATTTAGAATCTAGTAAAAAATAATGAATAATATATAAACCATGTGACTTCGTTTTAGATACGAATCTGCATCCAATCATCCATTACCATTATTATACCGTCCACAACCAAAGTAACAAAAAGTTATTTGCATTGCATACTTGTTTTTTTTTGTTGCTAAAGCTTTAAAGGAATCCCATAAAAGTATTCAAGGTTCAAACACAAAAATCAATTGTAACAGCACTTCCTTTCGACTGCACAATGCACGCGTTAAAAATACGAGCTTTAAATGCAAATGTTTAGTGTTGAAACGTAAATCTCGTCGGAATTGTATCAATGTTTAGAAAGTACTTGTGCTGCTGTAACCAAAGCTTTACAAAGTTCCAGGAAACAATGGTTCTTTGATACAATCACCTTAACCTACTCGTTTTAGTGACAATACTGCACAAAGAATTCTTGAAAATTACGCAAGACTTTTTAAACTATTGTGTAGCGTTTGCGCTAGAGATCTCAGCATTTACGCTTCTTCATTCTCGGATACTTGGCTAGTAGAATTCAAAATGCATCATATTTTTGGTTATTACACTAATATATTTATTCAAATTTCAAAAACACAATATTACAAAAAAAACGCAAAATAGTTTAATTATTATTAATTATAAACTCATATAGTCTCCCATCATATAATATAATTATCCCATTAATATTTAATAATGTAATACTAATATTGTAAGCCGTCAATACGATTTATTGCTAATTCTCTTATTAGACAAAACCATAAATATTATAAGCCATGGTTTGCTCGTACTTATAGACTGAGTAGTCAATTTATTACACCACCCACATTGTGTATTTGGCCATATTAATAGAATATATATTATCTATTGTTCACTCATACATGGTTGATTAATTAGCATCACGCACCGACTAAAATAATAGGATTATTACAAATTCCATAATTATTTTAGATTTATGAAAAGCCATTTTCACTCATGCATTGCCTTTAGTTTAATGTTATTGAAATTCCCTTAGAAACTAAAAGTGGAAAAAAAATCGGAAGCGAGGTGCAAAAACAAAGAGCTGCATAAGACACGAGTGATCTTTCGGGTAGCTTTAAAGTACGTGCTAATGTATGCACGCTAAATACGAGGCGTGTACCAGAGAGAGAGAGAGAGAGAGAGAGGGAGAGAGAGAGAGAGCTGGGTGGGGGAATATGTACGCATTGCACGCCGCGGCGGCCGCCGTCGCCTAAATGGGTATCTGTTCCGTTAGGTTAATTCATGGGATATGTACCGCCGTGCATAGCTATACGGCTGTATTTACATTTTGCGGCGCGTGTATATGGAAGACTCGCGCCGACGCCGCCGACACCGCTTATCCTTTATGTAAAGTAAAGCTCGAATTTACTGTGTGCCCCGTCCTCTCCCTCCTCTCTCCCTCCCACGCGCACACGTAACGTAAAGTCTCGATAAAATAGAACGCGAGCGCATTCTCTCCACTGTAATGCCGGAGATTTGACTGATTTTAGCGACGTGATGTACTGCCTGCACGCAACATGCGTCTATACGCGTACACGTGAGCTATTAATTTCTGTTCAATTGTGGAAGTTAATGCGAGCAATCGTCCACTCAAATGCCGCTGCTGTAGTTAGTGCGGAAGAAGTGTGTTTTTATATTTGGAAATCAGAATAGGCTATCGAATGATTCTTATTTAGTTCAATTTCAATGAAGTTCAATAAAGTAACCAAAGCCTGAAAAAATTAAAGATTGGGGTCTTGACATTGATAGAGTTGTAAAATTAGCATTATGATACTAACAATGTAATCAAATCGATTTCGTGTCTGTTCAGAGTTCAGGTTTTGATAACAATTTTTGGGGATTTGTGTCATAAGCGTCTATAAGCAAATGTATGTCCATTCCTTCCACATACCATACTATATGGGAAATGGTCCATGCCCTACTATGTGGCCATGTATAAAAGACATCTGCGCGCATACTATATTTTAAACATACTTTTTAAAACCCATAAACCATGCCCAAAAATACTAAATTCATAAACTGTCAACACAAATGTAAAATAATAAAAAAAATATTGTTTATTAGTCCCAAATTTATCATTTATTTCATGAACCTATTTAAAAACTGCTCCAGTATTAGGTGTTTTATACCTTCGTTTATTTCAATCATGTTTTTCTCCACAGAAGATTCACTGACGAATGTTGATAACTTTTAAAAAATGCTCAAACTCGTATTTTAAAACTTTTATCGTATGATTCCGCTATTTTAGAGAGTTTATTTTGTATCTGTAAGTACAAATGATGTCTTGATATAACACAGCTTATATTTTTATTTTCGCGCATGTGAAAACTTTAACCTATTGCGTCCCAAATGTCCAATTTCTTTCCTTGAATGTCACTGCTGTACCTTTTTATGTAGAACTCGTAGAAAATATGTCATGCAATATTTTTGATAGTTTAAGATCTGCTCTTTTGAATGCCATTGTCAAGACTGATTTACAAATGGATTCTGAAAAATTGTGACTGATTTTTTGGAAAATCAATTTTTTAAACGAGATCAAGTATTTCTGAACTATTGTAATATATTCGAATCATGTACTAAACTTGTTTATTTTTTAACCCTACATTAATTTTATCTCAAATTCATGATGGTGGCTTGAACGTGATCGACCAAGAAAAAAAATCATAAAAATCATATAATATTTAATTCAAAGCTATTCTGGCTGAATTTTTCATTTAAATCGCTAGAAAAGAATATTTGATACATTACTAGATCCCCCCATATCGACCAAGTTCATAATACATATGAAAAACCTTGCAATGGTAAAAAATTTGAGAGTTCTTGATGAGCGTTTACATCCACGCCGTCGGAGTTAGACAACGGCAAAAAGAAGACGATACCTGGATTTCTTTCATATTTTTTACCATTGGAAGCTTTTTTCATACTTATTATAAACTTTGATCATATCTACGTATCCAGTTATATGTTTAATATTCTTTTCCAGGAATTCGATCGAAAAATTGAGCCAGAAAAGCTTGGAATAAAATTTTATACTATTTTTTTTACGATTTTTTGTTTTTGGTCGACCATCTTCAAGCAACCATCTTGGAATTAAAATTTTGTTTCTTTTTTTCGAAAAATCAGTCACAATTTTTTGTAATTGATTTGTAGGTAGTTATACCGATAGTTTTTAATATTTATTGCGTTATTCTTATTAATTAATAGAAAAGTGGAGCGCATCTCGCTTTCGCTACATTGTATGTTAAACACCAACGGTCATAAATAGGATATCGATAATTATGTATTCACGTGATGTAAATAAAACGCTTTTCTATTTTTAACGAGCATTGTTACTTATTATAAAAAAAGTACTTTTGTTTAGTATTAATATTAATGAAAACTATTATCTATATGAAAATGAATAATCTCTATTATGTTTTAAATTTCAGATATATTGATTAAAATAAAACAATGTAGAACATTAAAAAAAATTACTACCATACAAGTACGATTTCTAATTCCGGCAGTTTTTTTTTCTTTCTTCGATGTAAGATTTTTTTTATTATTAAAAATATAACAATGATGGAAGGAATTAATGAATTTTTACTTTTTAAAGTAAATAACAAATAATTGTACCCATGGATATATCAGCAATTCTCCAAAACTTTTAACTTTTACAGTACTGTAACATATCTATGGTTCTCGGAAATTTAGCTGTCTAAGTCAAGTTTTATTACAGAGAACTCACTTTTAAACAAGAATAAGCTCATGGTACATCGGAAAAGGCCAAAATTTAAACATTTCATGGAGACAATTTAAAACTTTTAAGCGTCGTTAAAAAATAAACTCTTTAGTAAATGCTATACCAATTTTTTTTAGGCTATCATCCCTTGTGAAATATTCGAGAAATATGGTCCATACGATGTGTCCACTATTAATAAAAATATATAGAGCTCTATATTCGCGACGCTACATTTTTATATAAATTAAAGTAAATACTATTTGTCCGTTATAAAAAAAAAAACTCTTTTGTTTTAATAATAAGCTTTCAAAATTTTAGGCTTTATTAAACATATAACTAAAGACTTCCATAATATATCTGCCATAATTCACAAATCTTTGTTAATTCCAAACATAATCTATTGCTCTCAAATCTGTTCACTATTAACGGATTATACTTTTAATAGTAAACTTGAGTCAATTAATCATAAATTCCTTCGATACATTGCGTTCAAAGCAAATAGTACACTGAAATAGCATCTTTATACAATATTCAAACCGTAAGCTCACTTCACCACGACCACAGCTGTCTCCTAAAGTTTAAAATTATTCATAATGTTATTCACTGTCCTGAATTAAATAGTCTTTTCCGTAATCGTCTTCTCGCCTACTCTTTACGCAACCATAACATTTTGTTAGTCTCTTTCACATTCTAATTTCGGTTTTTCTTCGTCAATAAACCGCATGAAACGTTTATGGAATCTTCTACATGCTAGTCTAACGAGTGGGCAGAATCTTTCAAGGTTCAAAACGATTGTAGTAAGATCCTAACAATAAACTATTAGCAATTAACTACTAATGTATCGGACATGTATGATATATTATTTTAT
>JAPYZP010003350.1:0-20565 GCA_030522985.1 Torymus sinensis | reverse complement strand
CTCTTTCTGTTTCTCTTTCCTTTCGTGTAATACGCGTGGACCCTAACTCTCGACGCGGAGTTTACGACTTGACCCGCACGATGTACGTTATTGTTGCATGCAGACCGGTGGCGTCGTCGAAAAGTTTCCTCGTGTGTATTCGTGTGTTTACTGTTTTCCGGCTTGTTGTTTATGCAGCGCGCTGTGCTCGCGTTGCCGAGTTATCTTAATGAGATTCCGGATTTCGAGAATTTTCATGAAAAAGAACTCGCAGGGTGTTCTTGCAAACAATCATGGTAGTTGTTGATGTAAACAAATTACTACAGAGAGAGGAAAGGATGAGAATTATTCGTTAAATTTGTGAATTGACAATGTTTATACGTAAAGCTTAAATTAATCGTAAACCGAGCAAATTTTAATTAAAAATAAGTGTTTCACAAAATATAAAATGATTTAAAAATTAAAAATTATGATAAATTACAATAAAAAAATTGCCAATCAGAGTATACTTTTGAGAGTATTCACGAGAACTCGTGTGCCTTTACACTTACTCTCCTTATTAAAAATCTTCGAAAGGATAAAAACAAGCCGCAAAACACAGCTGAAAGCTCCAAACTCAGGGGAAAAAAACTCACAAGCTAATACGCGAACCGACGAACCGGCGTAGAATCTCACTTTCTCGCTTATCGTTAGAATTCGTCGAATCATCGCGCAAAGTAATTCGCCCGAACGGAGCGGTACACTTTCCTCCCGCGCGTAACGAGGTCAATTCGTTCGCTCGTTTTGCTGCTGCCAACCCCCCTCCTCCCCCCCGCACACACCCGACGTGATTAATTCTCCTCCTTAACGAGTTAGCCTCGTCGTTAAGCACTTACTCGTAATATCGACGCCTTCGCGGCGCGGGGCAGTTATCGGTTCGGGGAGAATCCCCGATATTTTACGCGATCCTCCGGACATGATGGCTCCGTGATACGGTAAACGCACATAATACACACTCTTTCTCTCTCTTTCTCTCACATTACACTGAAGACACGCACATCTCAGTGTCACGCACATACGCGTATACGAAAAGTGTAGGCGAGCGTCGTCGCGACGTTGTAGCGCTCTCTTTTCTCATTGCCTCCATCCCCCCCTCACCGTTATCCGCCAATCATTCGGCGTGTAGGGTGCACTTATATTAGCGTCGAGGTTACAAAGAATGAACTGTACTGGCAAGAAAGTAACGCGATAGGAAACGAAAGGGAACAAAGCGTAATATTTTAATTTAAACTCGTAATTGATACATCGCACGCGCATATACTTATACGGACAACGCGGATGTGCGAAGTACGGGAGGGAGGTGGGGAAAAAATGAAATGCGAATTCCCAGGGCGTCGGCTCTGGCTCTCTTCTCTGACGTTTGAAAGCTCGGGGGGATGAGCGTGTACATACACATAACACATACACACACTCGTGTTCACATACACACATACATATATATATATACGTATACGTACGCACACAGCCAAAGCAGCTGCCATAGGGCAAGGAAAATGCTGCGCTCTCAAACGGGACAAGAGAGGCGGAGCTTCGGCCTAGGTACGGAACGACACGAGTGTAATTGGCAAAAGGCAACGCAGCAAACGCTCTCGGAAGTAAGAATGGCGAGAAAACGAGATAAAAAAAAATGAAATGGGGGTAGGAAAAAATGCAGTGCAAAAGAGGGTATGTTCGAAAAAGATGTATAAAATGATGATAACGATGAAAAAAAAAAGAAAAAAAAATAAAAACGTTGAAAGAGAATAAAGAAATGTATGAGAATTAAGAAAAGAATATAAACAAAGCAATAAAAAGATTATAATAATGTAGATAAATAAAAGAAAAACGCTAACGAGTCGACGACAACGCTGCGTACCGTGTGTACCTGCAACCCGCCACTGAACATTTTAGGTATAGTCGTGTTGGCACGTGTAGCACGCCGTTTATTTTTTTTTCTCTTCTTAGGTCTTTTATTATATATATATATACGTAATTACATAATACCATTAGGCGTAGGATGAGTACGTAGGAACTTAGGACTTAGGCGTAGCATCTTTAATTGTTACCAGAGATGAAAAAATCCACCATATGTGCCCTCTGTGTTTTTTTTTCTATTATATACATGCCTTTATATATATATATATAGACTTTCTCTCTTTCGAGCTCGTATTATAATGAACAATTCGCGTTTTCTCTATTTATATCTATTATATATCCCGCCCTTGCCACCCCCTTTTCAAAACCCCCTTAACTACACCACCCCTTGAACTTTGTTGTTAATTATCAATAGTTATGTTTTTTTATGATTTTTACGTTTCTATTATCAGAATTTTCCGTTACGATGTTCTATGTTGTTTTTTTTTGTCGATCAAATCTTTCTTTTATTTGTTAGTCTCTCTTTGTTTGTTTTTTTCTTTTTTTTTGATACTTTAACAGATGATATAATGTTGAAAGTGAACACAAGCACACACGAGAGATGTAATTGGGCCGTGGCACGCATAGTGGTACAGCACTGTTTAATCGTGTCCCTATGAATTGCCGCGCTGCCTCGTAGCTGCTGAGTCGCGAAAAAAAGAAATAAATGATTATAATGAATAAATAAGTAAATAAATGTGGTATGAATAAGACAACACGCGCGCGCCACATTCCCCACTCTCTTTCATCCTAACCCAGTGTTTTTTTTTATTCGCATTCGCCTTGCTCCAGGAAACGAAACGAGATGAAACATTCAGTTTTTTTTTTACGCAAATCGGTTGTTGAAACGCGTGTATGCGATCGTCGCTTGATTCTCTACCGTTGGTCAAAACGTGTTACAGAACTTTGCCGGAAGATTACGAAACCCCGTAAGCCTAGAGTTCTTTTCTTTATTATTATATTTGTTATAACAAAATGCGATATGTATGTTTATTAATAGAATGTTACTTATTACATGAAAAATGTAGGCCGCCCAGTCAAACGATTATAAGAGATGATTTAAAATAACTTGCCAAAGAAAAAAAAACATAAATAAGCAATGATCATGCCCACTGTCAAGTGTATTGATGCGAGTGTTGTATTCTGTTTTTTCTATCACGTGGTGTAGGCCATATTCGCCAGTTGTATCCCCGAGATTATTGACCTGATCGGGACGCGAAACAAGTATGGCGGCACTTTGAAGAACGAGCGAGGTCGCAGGTGAGACACAAAAAAAGCCAAAAATAGCTCTATCCCATGAATTTTACATTATAAATCCTCTGTCACGAGAAAAAAAAAATCTTATATATTTATCCGCATCCCTGAGTTCCTTGTTTTTCAAATTCATTCTCTCTATCTCTGTCTATCTCTTTCTTTTTTCTATTAGCTCTCCTTTGTACTTTGAAATTACCAAGTTATTACCAAAAAAAAAAAAATAATTAATTAATATGTGCCTCGAGACACGGCCGCAACACGTGTCGAGGAAACTTTCCTGTATATCGAACATTATTTGTGTGCCTGATGTGTCTTTTCTTAAAAATTTATTCGTTAATACACTATCTCTATACATCATCATCATTATATATATATATATTTTTTTTTTTCTATCAAGTCGTTGTCATTTTTCGTCACCGTCTCTCTATAATTAAGTGTTCATACTCTCCTTTTAACTACTTTCTTTCCCCCCATCATCATTATCATCATCATCATCATCGCGTCCTTGTTAATTAATCAGATAATATCTCGTTATTATGTCATACAGTCAATATTATTCACCTGTTTGCCAGCTCTGTGGTTTTTAACTGTGTTACGTATCTTATAGTGGCCGGTGACTTAGCATTGCTCAGATTCGCTGATATTATTAAGCCGACTCATGAGCCGCGAGTGCACTAGTTTGGCATTAGCGACTTCCTCATCCAAACAGTCCCGTTCCTTCATTGCTGTTGAAAATTGAATACGTGCAAATCAATAATACTTCGCAATATGAAATTTTGTAAAAGGAATTGTACAGACAATTGCATTAGAAACGTGTAACCTTTTGTGACATAATAATGATAAACTTGTATGATATCATCGGAAATATTATCCGGTAGATCACTACTTGTAAATAAATAACTAAAATGTAAATTGTAATTAATACTTGTAACATAATTCACTTGTTACGCTAAGTTAAACAACATAAATCAAGTCATTTTCAACAGTGCGAATTCTTTCAGTGTTCTTTCCCGAGTCCAATCCTTCTCGAGCCTCCAACTGATGTATCAACAGGTCCAAAACCAAAATCATACCAATATCCGTAACACCGTCTGTATGTGTGTGTGTGCATCCACACGAATAATGTCCTCCGATTGTGCGATAACTAATGCGACAGTGTGAATTTGACGGACCTGATGGTACGCATGCTCCTTGTTGTTGTTGTTTGTGTGTGTATGTGTGTACAGACACGTGCTATACAACCACCGGCTGAACATAAGACTCCCAACAAACTGAGAGGATTATCCTCTTACACGCCAGTCCCACCGCCACCACCACCACCTTAAAATCCTTTAATGTCCCATATCTCTCTTGCTCTGGTCCTGTCTTTCTTTCTAAAACTCTGCCCCTCCCCTGTCTCTCTCTCTCTTTCTATTTCACTCTATGCCTCATCTCGGAGTTCGCTATTGTGTATAATACGTGTCCATCACTATACATATGTACTACACACACATACACATACACACACGTGTATACATCTACACGTATCACACGTCCACTCAGCAACTGGTGTTCGCTTGTTTGTTCACACTCACTCACTCACTCGTTCCCTCTCTTTCTCTCACACACATACCTACACACGAACTCACTCAGTCACACATATTTACTGGCCGCACTCGAGACAAATACCGCTTTGCCCTCTCTGCCCGCAAAAGCCGTCGTCGCCGCCACCGCCGCTCTGCTGTCGCGCGCTTTTAAGTGAAATTGTCTTCGCGAACGCCTGTGTATATAATGCTGTATGTGTGTATATATATATATACATACCGCCGACACCAATTGCCCGATGTTCCGTTCGTCCGTTCCGGATTCCGGTCTTGCGTTTTACAACGAGATCATGCGATGTTGGTGGTCGCGCGTCCGCAAACAGGTGCAAGTGGTATTTACCTCGCGAGCTGTACAGAATTTATATCAGTGTCCAGCATGCCATATCCTGCATATTATATATATATAAAACCTTCAGATATTGAATGCATTAACCGATATCTATTATATATATATATATTGTTGTAACCACGTCAGCGTTTATTGACAAAGATATAATTATTATTCCTTGGTGTTTTTAGACAGCATTTTATGCTATATCGTGTGCGAGTCCTAAAAACCCATTGTGTGTGTATATATACGAAACTATATATTGAAAGTCTCTCTTTGACTAAAGTGGGCGTTATATGTTGATTTTTTGTTTTGCTAAAGCCTACCTCTACTTGTAGGTTTGTTTAACTGTTACTGCATTACCACAACTGTATACATGCCACGTATCTAGTCTAAACGGTCTCAAAGAGATCATCTGCGGTCAGTTATCGGTGCATTCTTTGAACGGTCGATTAGGGTGACGAGGAAATAAAAAACAAAAAAGACAATCGCGTGTGTAAGTGTGTGTGTGTGGGATATCGACTATAGGACGTGTCGCATTGTCATTCACATTATAAGCAACGAAAGACATAAAAAACTATACGATCTGCAGTTGTGACTATGTGCATTAATCGTTGTTCTCTGATACAACCCGACGAACGCGTGAGCGCAACTAAACGCAAAATAAAGACACGATTCGGCTATACTTAACTGATCCTTCTCTCTTATACATATATATGTACATATGAATGTCGTTGTACGTTTCTCTTTTGTCTATACTTGTGCATATAGCTGTAACACTGCCACTTTATACGACCGTTATTTCTCATGGATATTACAGTACCGATACAAATACCCCGTTTGGATGTATGACAGAACGAAATAATTAGAGAAACGATAGATACGCAGGCTCCCGATATACGGCCGGACGTAGATTCCACCTGTCAGAGGTTGAGCGGTGTACAGGTGGTGGAAAGACAATGATAAAGCTGAAGACATAACGATGATACTAATAAGAATAAAAGAGAAAGAAAACCATAGAGGAAAAAGCATATACAGAACAACTTACACACGCTAGGCTCGTGTCGTCCACGTTGTTGTGGCTTTTCCAGAGGACACATCGCGCGCGTGAAGGCATTCGCGGGTATATTGCGAAACGACGCGCAAGGGATGTGTAAAAACACACACATACACAACTACTCTTTCGCGGTGTTACTCTGCCTCTCTTCCTCTCTCTCTCTCTCTCTTTCTCTCTCTGTCTCCTTCTGTCTCTCTATATTTCTCTCTTTCTCTTCACTTTTCTCTTTCTCTTTCATTCCTCGCGTGGAATTTCCAGATCGCTTGTAACGAGAAGCGGGATGTATCTCGTGAGTACGCGGTTTTCGTCACTGCCCTTGTTGTTATTCTGTATCTCGCGCTATCGATTCCTCGCGCGCCTCATTCTTTTCTTCTTCAACTTCTCTTATTTTCTCTTTTCTCTCTCTCTCCCTCTCTTTCTACCTCGCCGTTTGCTCTATCTCTCTGACTTTATCTCGTCCTCACGCTGAAAAGGAAAACGAGCGAACGCGTCAGCGGTCCAGCTGTGTGTGTCTCGTTTTTGGACTCATATTATATATATTCAGAGCCACGTATACATACGACTCTCTTCCTTTTGCGTACCCGCAAAAAAAAAACAAACAAAACGACGGGCAACGCCGCCTCCATTCCTTATATATATATATATGAATATCTTTTTTCTTTTTTCCGTGCGTATTGTGAACGGTATATATGTGAGAAAAATAGTGCCGCGGCATACACCTGCGAATAAGTAAGTCGAAAGTCGACGAATCCATCGCGCACACACATTCACAAGAAGTAGAGCAGGCAGCATGGAATGAAAAGCGTATGATACATTATATCTTTTTTTTTCCTAATAATCGAAGCGAAGCGTGTTATATTGTTATTCTTTATCATTACTGTAGACGTAGATGATATAATATAATACAGTTCACGACTCATATATCTTATATCAGCACCACCAGAGCCACTCTTCTTTGCTCTTTCCTCACTCGTTACATCCGCAAAAGAGAAGTAGATTTCGCAAAGATAATAATGATAATTTTGTAAGCCGTAGAGGACTCGCTTGGTATTTATATTATTACTTTGTTTCTTATATATAGTAATTTAAAGTATTTACGTAGATTATTACTATTGTTATCTTTTTTTATGTACAATTGCCTGAAACTCCGTACACGAACGAGCCTGCACTCATATATAAGTCACGTTTTATCTGTTTGAATTTAATAATTGCTGAATTTACATTAATCAAATTGTTATTATTGTATTGTATGAACTTATATATAATTTTGAACCTTTACGTCTGTCACCAATATTAACCTGTATGTAAGTAGAATAGCCACATTAGGTGCCATGTTAGTTGTTCGATTAACAAGTAGTCGATACTAATACGACTCACTCCAAATATCCTATCGTTTCCCGGTAAGTTAGTCATCGATTGATTACAACATCCACACATATGAGGAGAAAAATATTTTGCACTCGCAATTCAATATTGCAAAAATTATCCTTGGCAAATGAACGGCTGCATTGCTCATATTTTTCTCCACGTATTAACGCTTATACCTTTTATTGAGATAGAATCAATGAGAATGTCGAATATCTCAATAAAAGTACGATTACAAGGAGAATTTTGTAATCTTGAAATGTAGAAAAAAAATCACTATAATACAAATTTTCTGTTCAAAAAGATGTGTCTATTGGTTTTTAAATGTATCAAAGGCATTGGTAATGAAAAAGACGAATAATATGCTATTCTTGTATTGAGAGAGCAGACTAAAATGGTAACAAATCGATGTCCCAATTTGTGTGCATTCTTCCACTAACTTTCTATTTTCTCTCTCTTTCTACTTTTCTTTCTCATCTCTATCTTTTCTCTGTCTTGCAATTGTTGTTTAACCCAATATCACTTATTATTGTGTGAAAAAGGAAAGATAAAGATTTAAGTTTTGTCAAATTGTAAATGAAAAAAATTCAAAGAATATATATAGTATTAACGTAAATTACGAGCTTCATTTGTCCTTAGATTATACTTGACTTTTTCAATTACGATATCGATTGGAAATCATCCTAATAACAAATGATAATGTAAAGATATTTCAATCAACAACAATTACGAATTTCCTAGAAACTGTGAAGTTTGATTTTCATTAAAATAAACATTACATTTTTTCTATTATCGATACTATTGATTTTTAATATTTTGTATTTTGTAAATAACAATTTTCTGACCTAGAAACGGGTAGAATTAACAACAAAGATTGTTAAAAACAAGTATAGTCTTTCAAAATTTAAAATTTTCAAAAATGTTGATGAATTTGTTCTCCAATAACAAGCACACGAATTTTTCATTACCGGATATTCATGTTTAATTGTAGTGGCTTGTTAAAAATTTTATTCTCCAGTGAACAATTTTATGCAAATCCGGCAAAGTGAAAGTGTTATATTATGATAAACTATAACATTCATAGATAAGGTCTAACATTTGCTTTGTGTTTGTCAGACACATTGTTGTGTGCGGCCACATCACCTACGAATCTGTCTCGCACTTCCTCAAGGACTTCTTACACGAGGACCGTGAGGACGTCGACGTGGAGGTCGTTTTCTTGCACAGGTACGTCAACCTAATAAAGTCAGTTAACACTGAAAGAAGAGCAATTTCTAGGTGGTGGATCTTGGTAATATAATCTTAGGTTTTGGCGTTACATAAAAAATATAATAATATTATTACATAAAATCTTTTGAAATAATAATAATCATAGAGAGATAGAAATTAGGGTGTTATACTAGTAAAATAGGGGAAAAACTGCACGTTATATAATATACTTTAACATAGATCATAACTACAAAAATAAGCGAATAGCTAAACGATACTCAAGTAAGCGAAATGTAAGTAACTTCGGTACATAGACAGTTTATTCTTGGCGTCGTATAAATTGTACTTATGTCCGAGTTTTAATTGCACACCTTTTACTATATCATGATATCAACCGCGTCATCACGAAGATAACAAAAATTCTTCAAATGAAGATAAAACAATTGCAAATGCATTGACTGATATTCACACTTCTAAAATAATCGTTCCAATTACAATTCATTTATTGATTCGGGATATTTGCTCAAAATATTTTGTATTTTATTTAATTTTTTGAATTCTAAACAATGCATTTACAGATAATCTTGGCTAAAAAAAAAATTGAGGTATTTAACGTTAGTATATTTCACATGAAAAAACAGTTGTCTTTTATTACTAAAGTATTATAATCGCAATGCATTAACTTATTATATAAAACATGTACTAGTGAAGCATTGACATTCATTCGAGATAATTAGATTACAAACCGACATAATAAACGCGAAACTCGACACAAAGTGTTATAACAGTGTATAAGTAGAAAGTTCATTCCACGAAACACCATAAGCTTAGCGCACCGAAGCTTTCATAACCACATCTCAGAAAGCGCACCGAAAGCTGCAGTCAACTATAAAGTTTTGAAAAAAAAAGTGAAGGAGAGAATCGGTCGTAGCACACCGCAATGACAGTCGCCGTTAAAGGATGGTTGGCCTGTGTTCGCAGGAAGGAGCCCGATCTCGAATTGGAGGGTCTCCTCAAAAGGCATTACACGACCGTGGAGTTTTTTCAGGGCACCATGATGAATGCCGTGGATCTGGAGCGCGTCAAGGTACCCTCGATACCCGCCCCGCCATCTGAAGTCACAGCCTTTCTCATTCTCCTCCCCTGGTGATCCATATCCTCGTATATATCTCTGTCGAACAGCATCTAAACCCGCATAAATTGCCTCCTGGTGACTCAATTGCGCGCGAGGGTCGGAGGGCGCTGGCTTCATTATCACAGTGCACAATACTAATTAACCCAGTATTTATATTTTAAATTAAATTAAGTAAATGGTATACTCATATTAAGGTACTATCGAAATCCTAAATAGTGAATAAAAGAATTGCAATATACATATGTATTGAAGTTATCAAGAATTACCACAATTATTATTAAAGGTAATATATCTTAATTCTGCAACTGCTTTTCTGTGATCTGAATAATTTTCAACTTATTATTATCTGTGAAAAAGATTCTTCCAAAGCAAAAGTGTCGACACTTGCGCCAATTTACACACCACCTCCGAGCCAGAAATGCAAGCCGTACCCTCGCGCGCGCCCCACATGCGCTCCCATCCATACGCTTTTTCCTCTCTTTCTGCCTCCTTCCCATGGCCCCGACGCTAAACCACCGACCCGTTCTCAGTCATTGCAACTACCGCACCTATCTCTCATCCCCCCACATATGCCCACCACCACCACCACAACGACACCCACGTGCCCGGCAGCAGCGTTGCGCGCGCGCGCATCCGTTCTCAGCCTATATACTTTGTAGGTCATTACCGACACATTCGACTGCTAGATAATGAATAACTTGGCGAGCCGATCGATCAATGATATACCTGCCAGTCCCCCCCACCCTTCCCACCCAGTTTCCTTTCTACCCCCTTTCACCCTGCGGGCGCGCTTTGGACGATCGATCGGTTTTGAATTTGGGATACTGTTTGGGATGTTTTCTACATTATTTTTTTTCTAGTTACTCTTTTTCTAGATTTATACATGCAATTTTTTATATACACTTTATATATATTGTATACATACTTATTGTACACATTTTTTGTTATCGTTGATATATATATATTATTGCGAAAGTCGTGCATATGTAGGTAGCGCGCAATTGTGTTCTTGCGTTTTTACAATATAGTTCTTATATTTATATATATACCACATACATCACATTATATAGTTCTTTTAACGGTGCATATGTAAATTTTTACATATATCAATTGCATTGCTATGTACGGTTTTTTATGTATGTAAGTCAAGCCTATCGATTTTTCGGATGAATATCATTATGCCGTAAAGATGAATGTTTTGATTACTTATTTTCTTTTCAATACCTTGAAAATTTGTTGTATCTGCCATATATTTCTCGAATCCAAGAGTATCAGAAATCAAAACGTTCATCTTTCGTTTATACAAATATACATACCTCGATTCGTGCTCACGTTCACAGATTTTTATATATTCTTCTATAGACTTTTTAATACCTCATTACAAAGTTTATTCCACGTTTTATTAACGCCTCTCGCGGTTGCCTCTCGCACCTCACGTCCAAGCAGTCCGATCCTTGTATAAAGAACTAAGCTACCTAGTTGCACAAAAGAAAAGAAAATAAAAAAACAATCACACGTACAACTTGTGAATTTAACTAGAAATGCTACGACAAAACGATTCGACCATATGCCACTTGGCGCGGCCGACTTCATGAATGTAAAGCGTCGTCATAACAAAGGCGCCCGCAGGACGCACAGACGTTAGATACTGAGAGTTGTACGTGTGTAATATTGCGAATGCATATAACACGTGGGACATTGACGGACGAGGGGCAGCCACGCGTAGATGAATAGTTGAGCGCCTGCGAAACTGCATGGGTTATGCTGTATTGAGCTATGGGGCCGGTTAAGCGTGCATATTATTATTATTATTATTATTATCATTATTACTATTATATTACTATTAGTTTATGATTATGACACTTATTGGTATTAGTGAGTGGATTGCGCGAAGAAGGGGATTTTCAGGATATATACTTTTTTCACTTAATTTTTTGGATTATTGCACAGTTTATACATGATCCTTCTTAGCGATATAATCATAATGCTTTTAGATTAGTGCAGTTACGTAGATGACCCTGCAATCTAAAAAAATCGAATTGAGAAGTTTCACAATGTAGCAATACTAACGTAGGTATCGACATCCTAGTCTCCTCTGAGTGCAATGCACGCATATGAAAACACTTTAGCAATTATTTTTACATTAGACTATGAGAGAGCGTTTTCAGCTCGTCGCTTAATTTTTTTGCTCCAAGAACCAAAAGAGCCACAAACGTAAAGAAAGAAAGAAAAAAGACAAATAGAAAGAAAAATACAATAAGAGAATAGAGTAAGAGTCGTCATAGCGATTGGCCGAGGCCGTGAGCGCAGAGTATATTAAGGTGACGGATTGATCATTGCATTACGATTAAAAAAACAAAAACGTCTGTGATTTTGTCGGAACTCGATTGGGGGCGCGCCCGATGAACACAGGAAGCCACCCGATCTCGAACTGGAGGGACTTTTCAAGCGGCACTTCACCACCGTGGAGTTCTTTCAGGGCACCATCATGAACCCGATCGATCTGCAGCGGGTCAAGGTGAGTCCTCACGATCAAGTCCCACCAAAGACATGATCGCAAAAAAAAATTAAAAAAAAGACATCCCTAACGTTTGCCATTGTGACTACTCGTTCGTTGTCTATATATCTTTATATGCCCCCGTGGTTGTATGGATTGTTACATACTTGCCTTCGTATGTAGACCATTTGTGTGTGTTGGCCAATTCATGAACTATCCAAGATGTTTGTCTCCATATTCAGTTTGGAGGGAATGTAAATAATGCTGTTTTACCGACTGGGGATGTTTTTTTAACTTTAAAAAACTATTCGAAATTTATGAAGTCTCTTTATTTTCTTCAAAATTGTTTCAATATCAAGGAAAACTATTATAAGCGAATTCAGAAATTTACACACTGTAGTTTCCAAGGAAACGTTTTAAGATTAAATAGAAACGTACGGTCGGTAATGGTCAGTTGTCGCATTCCTTTTATAACCAATAACTATTTTATAAAGACTACTTTTCAGCATTTATGACATGGCGCGATATAACTGTTGCTCGTATACGTTTGTAATTGTGTGTTTTAATTTCGTAATTAAGCTAAATATGATGGAATATGATGGAATTTGATGGAAGATACATTTCACGTCTATTCTTAATGCTTTTTTTATTTCACTTTTGCATAGAAACTGGAAAGCTTAACAATTGTCAATTAATCGTTGCTTCTTGGGTAATTAAAACATATGTTTATAAAATTAACATTTTAAATAACAACTAATTCAAATATAAGTGACTAAAAATTTCATATCGTACTAATCTAACGGTGATCGAAATACTAAACGTTGGACTTGGTACATTGTGCTTTAAAAATGACTAGGAAAGCAATTTGAGAACATGAATAAAATTTTGAAGACGTAGGATTTATGAGTATATTTCATGAATTCGTTGAACCTCGTCATAATTGCTACAGACAAAACAATGCCAGACGCCAAAAGAAATGGGAATCTTTCGAATAATCATTTAAGAGGCTGTAATAGTTCTACTTTACCAGTAACCCTGTTTTATCGGCGGAAGATATAAAAATAATTAATATAAATAAAAGAATAATGAATTACTTCATAAACAAATTTAGTCGCCCTGCGTAATACACAAAGGTGCCATCGTTTTTTTGCCTCGAAACTTTGTAGAATGATGTATTACAGGAATACGCAAACCAACTGAATTTGTTCAAGGCGTAAATCGCTATTCTTTTAATATATTAATTACTCTTACATGTTCCACCCGTAACACAGTGTTAGTATAGTGCGATATCCCTTAAATGAACAATCTTTTAGCCTAATATCAGTTCTTCTATCAGCATACATTAAAATGCCAATCTCTGCACTTGAATTTTGATCAATATCGAACGGCTATGCATGGAAACAAAACAGCAATAGTAAAGTAACGAAGGATTCCCCTTTCTCTCTTTCTCTCTCTCTCTCTCTCTCTCTCTCTCACTCTGAACTCGTCTGTATGTATAATCGACAAAGACAAAAATGTCGTTGTTCTCGGACGATGGTTCTTGTTTGTGTGTTAATGCCCCCCCCCCCCCCTCTGTCTCTCTCTTTCTCGTCCTCTCTCTCTCTCTCTCTCGTCCTCTCTCTCTCTCTCTCTCTCTCTCTCTCTCTCTCTCTCTCTCTCTCTCTCTTTCTTTCTCTTCGTCTTCTCGCCCCAAGCAAACGCCCACGTAGAGTCTAGCTTTCTGTCTCATTGTCTTTCTCCGCGTCCTCGTGTACGTGTACGTATATACACAAACATACACCTACGCGTGTGTATCTGTGTATATATATCGCACTCCGACGATCCGTCATAATCGGCGCACACAGAGGCGCGCGCGTCGTCCTCTCGTGTCTCAAAGACACCCTCGAGACGTTCTCGCACCCTCCACTCACTTTCTTTCTCGTCGGTCTCGCCTCCCACTCCTGTCGCCTACCGCTCGGCGGCGATCCCTTTTGTCACCAACACGGTTATATCCGTGCTTCCGCGAATTTTTCAAGCTTCATCGAGCCGTCGATTATTGTGTATACGTGAGCGCGGACAGGCCACCGACAAGCAGAATTTTCGCTCCCGTCCTCCTTTCGTTGTATTCGTGTGCTTCCTTCTCGTGGGTGTGTCTTAGTGTGTATGTATGTGTGTGTATGTATGTACGTACTACGTATCTACATTGTGTTACGTTGGTCGCTGTTCTCGGTATGTGCAGCACGTACTTGTTTATGATCCGAAAGTTACGTCGTCGTTTGTCGCGGAATGGAAAGCCCGTGGGCTGGCTCTGAAATGTTAAATTGACACGTTTATTCAATTATGTACAATACCTAATAAAATAAATTAGGTTATTTACGAGGCGTATGCAACTTACTTCATTCGTGTAATTAACCAAGAGATTTGTACGCGAATAGTACGAAGTTTTTTTTATTAATACTTACTAAAAATCGAATTCGTTACAAAACCAGCCAGAAACTTTCTCGTTTCCGCGACACGATTGGTGTACTTGTGCATCCTCCGCACGCGGCCACGCATACGTCAACACGAAATTGTGAACAGCCTTACCGCACACACACATACCTCTTGTACCCACGTCTACACACTTACACACCAGTCAACAAATCTACCTACATATGTATATCTGTATGACGAACGTAACGGGCGTAGAGACGAATCTTCCACGCAGAAAGCTCCACGGCTACGTAAAAAAGCGGCTCTGGCGAGCTCTGGCTCCTACTCAGCGTGTGTATGCGGTAAGTGTGCAGCGGCCATACACGAGTTAACGTTATGTGGCGGAGCGGCAGCTTGAATGTTTAACGACCGGCAGCTTTAGAAAAGGTAGTAATTAGCATAGAAACGCCCCGGCCAAGCTCGAACCACGAGAGATACCCCCCCCCCTCACTCCTTTTGCTCCTCGCGTTTTCCCTTCTTTTCTCTCTTCTATCTTTCTTTCTCCGCCCACTCACGCTTACTTCCTTTCTCTTTCTCATTTCGCCTGCATGCACGTACGTACGTACGAGCGCCGCAGTCTCGGGCCTAGTTTCACAAAGGCCGTAGAACCCATTAGCCGGGTCGCGCAGCGAGGCTCGCAAATTTTACTACCCTGCTAATTTCGACGTTTTTTTTCCTCCTCCTGCAGCCGACATGTCGAGCTTTCCCCGGGCTCGAGCTGAGTTCGTCTTGTGTATACTTCGTCCTGAGAGCCCCGGCCGTTGGCCTCGGATTTATCGTTTCTCCCTCCGTCTCTCGAGTTTCCCTGAAGGATGCTTTGCGATCTTTGTATAGCTAATTGTAGAATGGAGAGAAATGTTATGCAACGTAGAGTAGTGTTTGCTTTTCCACTATTAATTGGGGTATTGCGTAATTTAGTTAAGCTTTATTATGCGTACATTTACGTTCAAATCTCTGTGTATATCTAAAGAAGCAAATATCTCTATTCATTTTTAATAAATGTCCTGGACATATTTTAACTTAGCCTTGAAAAAGCATCAAAGATTGCTAAATACCCCAGTTTCTAATATTGGAAAAGAGAAATATTGGAAAGTTTCAGATCTTGGAAATTCGTGAATGATTTGTTTAAATTAGAATAGTTGATCTTTTTGGTTCGATGAGAAAAGTAATAACGAACCGACAAACATCAGGAGATGCAGGAGGTCAATCGCCCGAGGTTGGTGGTACACATAGGTACTGATCTACTAACGCCTTGCTCTCATTTTTTTTTTCATCGACGCATGTATTATGTAGCTGGGAATGTACTAGAATAGGATGTTGATGCTAATGATCCAGGGTACAATTACGCCCGATTGGCTCGAAGGTTCTTTTTTTTCTTTGTGTACATAACATACTGCTTTAGAGTACGCCATTGATACATACATTTGCCTAATGACCGATTCAACCGAAATTCATCCTGGATCCAATACTGCATGCGAACTGCTTCTTTACGCTGTCGAACTCGGTAAAACGTCGTGTTATCAGGTTATATAAAAACAAATCAACAAACAAACAAAAAAGGCTTTCTTCACCGTTCTCCCTACACGTTCCACCTCTCGCCCTGTAGTGTGCACAAAAACCAAAGTTGAGACGGAACAGACCTTAGTCACCATTAGTATGCAACCCTTTTAGTCGTTTCACGAAATGAATCCTCTAGTAGTAAACGCCAAAAGAAATTAATTGCATTCCCCAATTAACTTACTTACATGTAGTACGTAGCTTTTTGTCAAAACCTTTTAACATTATTAATTAATTTGTGACCCTCTGACGTACATCAATAAAGCTCGAAAATTTGTGATAATGTACTCTATAGGATACAGATATGTGGCGACTCAAAGGGTCATCAATACAAGACACAATGAATGTGTATAACAATATCGAGATGACGATCTGTTCTCGTATCACGCGCCTATGTACAGAAAATAATTTCCAAAGCATATCCTCCCACACCCAAAAAGTACCCTCAAACCGCTCATCTACTGATCTCATTCACTGTCAAACACCTGTACTTATCCGCAAGCCCGACTGATCTCATCCTATGTACATACAACCTCCACCATATGACCATTTTACCCGGCGACACAAGTGTGTGTAGAGCGACATTTGTGAAAAAACGACATGTCCGTCTAATATTTTAGGTCCACGAAGCTGACGCGTGCTTGGTCCTGGCCAACAAGTATTGCCAGGATCCAGACGCCGAGGATGCGGCAAACATTATGCGCGTCATCTCCATCAAAAACTACTCGGATGATATTCGCGTTATCATTCAATTGATGCAATATCACAATAAGGTGAGTCTCCTGCTACTGGTCAATGAACATTGTTGGTGTATTGTGTGATGTATTCGATATTTATATCTAAGATATTACATTAATAAGCTATTTGATATTTATACCATAAAAGCTATTTGATATTTATAACATAAAAGCTAATCTTTAGAATAGGTCTACATAATATAATTTAAATATTTAATATAATTAACGCATACCATATAATTTCAATTACCATGTACATATAACCAATTACCGCATTCTATATTACGAAATTGTATTCTTCTGCAAAACTTCTAACGAGTTCACATGATCTTCGCAGGCCTATTTATTAAACATTCCATCGTGGGACTGGAAGCAGGGTGACGACGTGATTTGCTTGGCGGAGTTGAAGCTGGGCTTCATTGCTCAGTCCTGCCTGGCGCCGGGGTTCAGTACGATGATGGCCAACCTGTTCGCCATGCGATCCTTCAAAACGGTCAGTAAATGTCGTTCACTGGATATAGCATTCACTTGTTGGCGCTTTATCAAATGAAAACGACAACATATTTAATTATCAATATTTGATAGAAAAAAGCTATGCATGTGTGATCCTTTCGAACCAATATCGATCGAAATACTTATACTTTATCAGGCACATTTTTTCAGTATTATTCGACGTCGTCTACGCATACACATATTTTTCACTTATCTAATTTTTCTTTTTTCTTATACAAGGAAAGTGAGCACGTTCAATGTAAGCAAGCGTAAAACTACTAGATCAATAACTTAAAAAATTTAATTCATAACAGATTTCAGAAAAAAAATTTTTAATTCAACATTTTATTTCCTCATATTCAGTTATTTATTTATCATCACGCAAAAATACAATTTTGATCTATGCGCAATATTTTGTTGACATTGAACTACTGATTTTCTTCTACTACCGTTATATCTGTTTTGAAAAATCCACTTGAATATGATATTTGGCTCTGTACAAAAGTAAATTTCTGCTATCATTCGCGTGGTCCCTATTGGTCGAAAAATAAGGAAAACGCCAAATGTGCAGCCACGTAAAAGTGGACGCCGTCCTCTAGAGTCAATACATGCATAGGTGCGCACAAATTAGAAATAGTTGGTTGATTGGTATCAGTCGCCCGTAATACAGGCATGGCAGAATGACTATCTTCGCGGAACCGGCATGGAGATGTACACCGAGACACTGAGCCCAACCTTCATTGGAATGCCCTTTGCGAAAGCCACTGAGTAAGTCGGTCCATCATCAAAGTAACCACAAAACTAACAATAAAAAATAGAGTTGATAATGATTAATATTAATGCAGAATTTCTCCAGCTAACGATAATAATTACCTGATTCAAGAGACTTGACTCGTACGTTTTTTTGAAATTCAAAATTATTAGGGATATACTAGCAAAACAAAGAAATATCTCCATTTCAATTTCATTCCCGGGCATTATAACGGTATAGAGGTGAGGTATAACGCCCCCACGGCTACTACAAGTTTCAAATGCGACTTTTATACGTTTAAAAGACACCGATTGTCATCCAAGCGAAAGAAAAAATTTCACGAGAGAAATTCGCAACCACCGTCAAATATTAATTTTCAGCACACGAGTACGAAAAATTAGTGTCTTCTTCCCTCGTAGTGCACCCCGGTGACCCAGTCTGGGGCCGAAAGTCCCGTACAATGCGCGTCTCTTCCTTTTAGCGTGACGAGCACGCAAAAGAGCTTTTCTCCCTCTCACTCCCTCTCATTTTCGTGAGTGTTTGTACTGACCGATGCAAAAAAACACGGGGGGAAGCTAAGGGGCGTCGCGAGCACGCGCATTTGAAAAGGTCAGTCTCTTGAATCGGATGAAAAGGGATATGAAGCTTCGCCTCTCGCCTAATGTCTCTCTATCTCACCTACGCTCCACACTCCGCTATATATCAACTTTTCATTATACTTTTGGTCTATATCCATCTCTGTCTCTCTCTGTCTAACTATCTCTCGATATATACGTATGTATATATTATACATATTATATATGAACGTATCAATGATGTATAAACAAAAAAGAATATGACAACGTATCTGTGCTATTATACACCTAATCAATGTGAAACCACCCTTCATCGCTTCAGTAACGTCGTGTACTTCTCACTTTTCTTTCTCTCTCTATCTCTCTCTCTCTTTATATATATATAAATATTTATATATTAGTATGTCTTCTCCCTTTTTTTCTTTTTTTTTTACTTGTAATCATCTTTGCCTACGGCATTTAACAATAGTAATCAATAACCACCAAATTAACTGCTGTTGAGGCTGTGAGATCACTCAATGTCAGTCATTGCTGTGAGCACATTTTTTGGGCGGAACATTCTACCAAGTTTTTTTTCCATTTTTTTATTACTATTCTAAAGAAGTTATTAATAAGAGTGTTGTATATTTTTGGTATTGATCTTCCTCACGGTTTCAAAATTATTCTTATATTCAAATATTTTCTTTGCATCAAACAATTTTGATACAATAACAATAATTATGAAATCGTTGTTACAGTTGTTACAAAAAGCATTAGATCACGTATAATGTTTTCACAATGTTTTTGTTGGATATAAGGCAAACGAAATATATAGTCCACAGTAACCACTCTGACTAGATGTTTTTGAGATAGCACACGTGTAAACACGATAAATTGTTGTCACTTGATGAGGATACTAAATACTAGGGTTATAGGAAACTTATTGATTAATATAGGAAACTTATTGATTAAAAATGAAGGACAATTTTAATTCTTTTAGATAGGCACAACCTTTTTCAAATGTTCATTGATAACATTTTAATTAATGCATTACAAATTACTATTCAAATCTTATAGAGCTATTTTAAAAATTATCACCAATCATGCAAAAATATCTCTTTACAATTAACTCTACACTAAGCCCATTTAAAGGATTCTCGCATCATAAAAGAAAAAGAATCATACCAACGCGTAATCGATGATGCGTGAGAATTGAGTTCCAATTCCAATCAGTCCAATTCTAATCAGTGCTTTTTCCCTCCTCCAGAGATTCTCTCTTTCTACGTATACTCATTCAGCTTAAAGGTATGGGTATCACAAAATCAATGCAACCGCTTGGCCGAAATTGCATTATCTCGAAGAAGCATACATGGGGTTAAAATTTTGATGGAAATTCTCTACATATTCAATTAGCACAGAAAGTCCAGGTTTTCCGATGTATTTGGGAGGTTAGTGGTGAGAAAGGAGGATTTATTTGCTTCGTTCATTTGCTGTACTCTTTGTTGATTTTTTGCCGGATGATACTTTACTTTACAGATGGAACGAGAAGTGCGTCGACGACATAATTGACCTTTTTAACAAATTTTTTACAGATTTTGCACGTGGATAGGGGCCACGAATTTTCTTTTTTGGACAAACTTTTTTGTTCGCATATAAAAATTGTTAATAGGGCGACTTTTTAAGC
>JAPYZP010003349.1:0-11693 GCA_030522985.1 Torymus sinensis | reverse complement strand
CACACACACACACACAGTTTAAGAGCCGGACGGCTAATAAGCCGAGCGAGCGCGCCTATTGATCTTAATTAAAACTAGCTTTTATAATGTTATACGCGACTTTTCTTTGCTTTTTACCGCCGTCCTTCTGCGTCATATAAGCGAGCGTGTGTATGTGTGCGCGTGTGCGTGTGGGTTTGTATATATAAGAGGATGGGACGATAAGGCGCGAGGTGTCGACATTACGCGCGGTGCTTTTCATTCATCGATCAAGGGACACAGAATTTTTTCGTGATAGGTCGTCGAGTGAATTAACGAACCCGAATGGCCGCGATCAAAGGATTTTGCGTAGTGTCGATGATTTGTTGCGGCTTTTAATTATTTTTCTCCCTCGTTTGTGTGGGATGCGATGACAGTGTACATATATAATATAGTATATAAAGACCGTGTCGAGATATGTGCAGCTGAAATGTTACATTTTATAAGTTGCTCGGGTTGTGCATTACGTAATGATTTATAGCCGGAGTTTTTCTATAAATCAAATGGGATTATCTTGCTCAAATGTGGCTTGGCAAAATATATTAGCAACCGTTTATTTTAATGGCGAAATTCCTAATAAGATGTATAACATAATACTATGATTTTAACGATGGCAATTGTGTTGCAATCTTTTCATATACGAGCTGCCTTACGGAGAATGCTAAGACTGCAGACTCCGCTTATTATATTCGCTTATATTTAGTATAACAGTTGAAAACACAGTCGCTTTGAAGCGGAAAACTTCTACTTTCTTTCATTCTTTTCTAATCATTACCTTTGAGTGAAAACTACAAGTAGTTTAATTTCTTTTTATTTCAAGTGAAATGGAAATTAGCATGTCACGCAGAAAAGTATCCCAGAGCTGTATATACAACAACGATATAACTTCCTTTGTTTCTCCCTCTTCACCATAAGGCACTCATAATCGCAACTCCCAGAAATCTCAACTCTGCACGGCCCATGATCCATCAAGCCTCCTCCGCGATTTCAAAACCAGCCCGTGCGCGCGCATGCATACACTTATCCGCACGCTCTCTGCTGCCAATTCTCGCGAACAATATATCGCCATCATCATATATCTATTCGCGCACGCGCTGTTTACGATATCCCATTTGAATTGTCGGCAGTATATATAGTTTGCTGCTACTGCTGCTGCTGCGGAGGCTTCTGGCTTACGCCGAAGACAATTGCTGTCATAGATTGCTCTATTGACCCACGGGCGAGTGCGTCAATTCTATTTTTAAGCCGCCACCGCCGCCGCCGCGTACCTCGCCGCGCGTAATTGCGCGCGTGCGCGCCTGGCAATTAGGCTCGCCTTTGTCCTTTCGCATAGGGTACGCGTACTTGAACTACTACTCGTCGACGCTTGTGCGTATATATAGTTTATATAGTTTCTTTTTCGAAAAATTTAGAACTCAACGCGAGAGGAATGCGGGGAGTTTGGATTTGATCGATGCGCAAAAAAAACAGCACACATCTGTGTCAAGTATATATATTTAACGGAGGCGCGCAATTGTCGGAGCTCGCGCGGTATTTAAGGTCAAAGTCTTCGGCGTGTGGAATCGTCGCGTGCAGCGTGTATATGTAACGCATGGCGGTTAAGTTTCATTGAGGCCCGCGATAGCGGCGGCAGAACTCGATTTGCGTATAATGAAATTTAGGATCGCGCGCGGCAAATTTTAGCGGCATTGTTATGTATTATCGCGGCATGTATTATGCATGGGGATCACTGCGCGGTTCACTGTATTTCAGGGACGCCGCCGCGACATACGACGACGGCTCGACTATATATAAGCCCCTTGCGCGGTTAATTTTTACTGAAAACCTTGCGTCTGATGTGCCTCCGCCGTATCGCGTGCATTATTGTTGCACAGTCGCATAATTTATCAAATTATTATCTGCCCCGTGCTCGTATTGGCTTCTGTTTTTTCTATAGTGCGATATATATATATATTGATTTGAGATTCGGTGCCCGCGCGCGCTTTAAGTGGATTGAGATAATCGTGGAATTCAGCGTGTTTGAAAAAAATAATGAGTCGGCTTTCGCAATATTCTCGAGTCACGACTTGTATATATATACGCGATATTGCTGATCTAATTGTTTGATTAAATGCATATGCAAACTACTTTACATCATACTTGTTGAATCTAGAAGTTTGATGGTTGAATTCGATCGCAATATAATGCAGTATACTGATATAATCTATAAGATTTTCCGTTACATTGTTCTTTTTAATCAATTTACAAAAGTTTTCCGAGGCTCTCTACCTTTTCAATCGTTACTTCATTTCACACAAATAATATATATCCTGCCCCGTATCAAACGAACTAAACGCTACATTTACCACCTCGTTACCCTCTTAAAGACCTTAAAAACTGTTATTACATATTTAGCGCAACATAACCATAACAGGCGAAAGAACGCGAGATAACTCTTTCTCTCTTTCTCCCTTTCTCCCGCTGCACCGAAAATCCGCGCACCCGCCCGGTCTTTTAAAACAATAAAAATCCCTCTCTCTCTCTCTCTCGTACTTTGGATATTCCGCCGCTCTCTCATTCACTCGGCCATATTATTCTTTCGCCTCTCGTTTGATCCGCTTTATTCGTGCCGCCAGCGCCGGTAACCGCATTTACCTTCGAGACAACGACAAAGGGGGGGACGAGAGCAGCGCGGCGGAGATTTTTCGCCGCGACGACGACGACGACGTTTCATTCATGCGCGCCCGGCTCTTTCTTCTCTCTGCGCGCGTTTTTTTCTCTCTCGCTCGCTCGCTCTTCTGCGCCCGCGGATCTCTCGCGCAGACGCACGCTAGATACGCATCTTGATGGGCCGTACGTGCGCGAGCCATGGGCTGAAATTGGTTTTTCGACGGTGAAACGCGCCGCGACTTTGCCGCGCGGTTACCGAGTCAGGGCACGGATGAGACACTTTCCGGCCGGACGAGGACGAAATTAAAAATATGAATTATAGTAGTCGCCGGTTTCATTCATGCCCGGGCCAGAACCAGATTACTTACTTTTTCTTTTTTTTTTTGCTTCATTCAGCTTTTCGGCGACTCGAAAAACGAGTCTTCTTTCCGCTGAGAGAGAGAGAGAGAGATGTCTTGGATACTCTCGGGCCCCCGACGCATGAATGAAATCGCGCGCGTGCAGAATCACCAAGTTCCTCTCTTTCTCTCTCTCTCTCTCTCTCTCTCTCTCTCTCTCTCTCTCTCTCTCTCTGTTTTGAGAGTTGTGTCGTTATGACTAGGCATCAAAATAGGTATACTGTTATTTAACGATGGTTTTTGGGTCACATCTCTTGGTGCGTATGCGCGGTTGCGCGCTTCGCGTGTGGCATTTTAATGCGCGTGCGCGCCCCTCCCGGTGATGCATATAAATAAAAATATATAAAGAAATACGCTCGTATTCCTGAATGAAATCTGGTTTTATCGGTACAGGTAGCACCGGAATGGAAATTTTATTCGTTGCTTACATATTTACTTCGAAAACGTTAAGTTATTCCGCGCATGAAGTAAGATTATTTTATTGTGGGACGATCGCGTGCTTATACATGCGCTTGAAGTTTTGTCGACCGGCTCTATATTATAGGTATGCGACGTACTGAACGTACATATAATCATTTACATTGAGGCTACTTAATATTTTCGCAAAAATCTTTGCGCATATTAGATTTTTCAACGTTTTACCTTTTAATGCTTACTGGGTGGAAAAACACTTTTAACAAACTCTCTTTCTTTTCTTGGTGTTTCTCGCCTAGTTCCCGTATACACACTTCTCGCGCCCGCTATAATACGGGATGCGCATATTTTTCCATTTATTCAGAGCACATATCATTAGCGCGCATGCGCGCGCACCTTGGGATTTTAAATTAATGCATCTGTAACGGTCTATTCATTACTATTTAATTACTGTAATTTTAATCCGACAGTTTTCAAGTATAGCCACACGTGAAACCTGTTCGCTCCTATTAACTCGCCTCGGTCCTAAGAATCAATGGGAATCGTGTACAAGTAGAGTGCGAGCGCTCAATCTGTTCGTAACAGCATCAATGTTTAAGCTATTAATTTATAGCGGTAGCTTATCATTACATTTCCTCTTGCCGTTTATCAGAGCTGATCGAGTGCTGGCAAATTTGTTGAATGTTATCAGTACTGGAGATCGGATTTCAGAGCGATTTTTATAAAAATTTGCCGCGTCGGCAAGAAAGTGGATGGTCCGCAATTAAACGATAGCAGCTCGGGATGAATGAAAAAGTGTTTGATCACAATCTGCAAGTATATAATTTGTTTCGCTGCAGGGAAATATTTTACAAAATGCTAAAGGTCTCGTTTAAATGACTTCCCTGGTTTCTTGTATAGAAACGAAAATTCAATTACATTTTTTATAATATAACAAGAAAGTATTTTTTTTAAACGGTTGTTGTTTTACCTATTTCTATAATTAAAAAAAAACTACCTTCATAAATTATTACTTTCTACATTCACATAATAATTCCTCTGTTATACATTCTCTAAGAATATTCTCGAGAAAATAACCCTTCCTCTCTGTTTAATCAGGACTGGGTCTGGGACCGCAGACGACGGAGGAGGCGCACGCGGTGCTGGCCGCCGCCGCGGCAGCGGCCCTCCACCACCAGGGCGCCGCAGCGGCAGCCGCCGGCGCGCCCGGTGGAATGAGGCAGCTGAGGCCGCCCCTGCCACCGGGTATGATGCCCCCGTCACCGCACATGGGACATCATCCGCTCGCGGGGCCCCATCCACATCTCGTGCCCCCGCCACCGGAGGAGGACGGGGTCGTCGACGACCCCAAGGTCACCCTCGAGGGCAAGGAGCTCTGGGAGAAGTTTCACAAGCTCGGCACCGAGATGGTCATCACGAAGAGCGGCCGGTGAGTTTCTTTGTAAATTCGAGCTGCTGATGTCGATGAATTGTTTGGTGAAAGTTACTATAGTTTTCTTATTTTGCCTATTTTTATAAAAATTAAAATTAGTCTTTTTCACCAGATATTTCTTTGTCGGGTGTTATTAAAATTAAATAATTAAAAGAATCAGTCGAATATTATGATGTGTTAAAAGTCAAATCTTGTTTTGAATGACTTTTATTATCCACACATATGCTAGATTGATTCTGTTTATTTAAAGTTAGAATGTAAGGTAGCGTTTCGTTGGCACATTTTAAATGACTGACGTCGACAAGTGCGTGGCAAATTGAGATGTTGGGTAAGCGAAGTGTCGCGAAGTTTATATTTGGATGGGGCAAATAATTTGTTGCCCTCCTCACATTTATATTTATGTTGGATAATTATTCTTAACTTTGTTCTGCCAAATTCAAGAAATCATTTTATTTTTAACAGAATGAGAATCATACTTTCATCAAAATAAAAGCAGTTCAACCAAATAAAATTTGCAAATTTAAATAAAACTGCAGAGTACTAATATTGCATCGACACTTGCATTAATTGCGAGAAATTCCTCCACCATATCCAAAGAATCATATTGACCTCGAAAAAGACGGGCTCCACATATGCGGAACTATATCCGCGAGCGCGGCGCGGCTGAGGCTATTTCCAACTTTATCGGGGTTCACACCGCCACGTCTACTGTCTAGTGCGCGCGCACAACGATCGGCATTCACGAATATCTACGCCTCCGTGCTGCTTCAGTTTTCGAAAATAATCGCTCTCCCTCTCGCGCGGCGGCCGGATATCGCGCTCTCGAATCGCGCCAAGGGAACGCGAGCGTTAATTCATAGCGTAACGTCGCGCCGCGGGCGCGAGAGACTTTTCCCGAATCTATTTTCGCGCGCCCCCGGCCACTAGACGATCTTTATCGGCGTACGTGCAGTATACGCGCGCACGCGCTCACGTCAATTCGGCGGGAAAATCTGCGCCATCTCGCCACGTGCGAGGCTCAGCTGCTGTGCGCTTCTAAAATTGCGTGCGCCGAGAGATTTGCCTATATGTGTGAAGCTTCTGTTTAGTATAATTAAACGTTTCTAGTGAGTACAAGTATTTTCATATAAAAGAGAACAGTAATCGAAAGTGTGGTGAAACATTGCATTTGGGAGAAAGAATTTTTAACTTATGAATGTATATTTAAAATATGAGTTGTAAATATAAGTCTAAATCCTTTTACTGCCGCCACGAGCAAAAGTGTGTGTGTGGTACGCAGAGATAAGGAAACGTGAACGATCCTTTTACATATATTCAAATAAATTATTACATTTCCTTATAAGCTGATCCACGCGCATTGATGAAAAGTTATGTACGAAACACCCATCAAAGTCTTACACGGCCAGTTGATTGCGCGAACATGCGAAAGCCAGTAGCGCTCTCGTATATGGGGTATATCTTTAACCAATTTGTTTGAAATCCTTTATATAATCCAACGCGCTATATACATATAATTGAAAGTTTTTTTCCCCTCTCCGCGCATATATAAACTTAATTTCCACGTTATTAAATCGCCATTCTAATGGAGGATTTACGATGAGAACGTACCTACCCACTTACAATTAATTTTAACGAACCGAGACATTGGATTAAAAGAAGAAAAAAGCAAATTAGTAAATTGGAATTCTTCATATATATACATATATAGCTCTCATCCACCTCGAAACAGAAATTTTCACCTGCAACCTCTGCGAACTATTATCCACATGTTACATCGAGAGAGGCACGCGTCGAGCATAAATTTCTAAAATCAAAATCTCCCCTCGCCTCTCTCATTCGCGCGGTCGATAGGGCGCGCACGCGGAATATCGCGCCTTATCCCTCCCTCCCATCGACGAGTGCTCGTACACGTGCATACATGTACGCGAGGGCACTCCCCCGCGCGCGCGGCTGACGTGCATGTATGTATATATAGTGTAGTACGGCCTCGCCGATAAGCCTTCTTCGTTGCCGAGCTCGCGCTCCAACGCCGCGAATTTCCGCGCGCGCATCTGCTAGTGTCGTCGCGGAGCGGGAAACGTGCGTGTAGCGCGTGATTTCTTCTTTTTTTCGATGCGGAGGTGTATGCAAACGGACGTTTATTTCTCGGATGTCGCATTACTGAATATGGCTTTGGTGTAATTGATTTGCCATCAAAGCATTACCTTGTTAGCACAGATGAAGCGCGAAGATACGCGCCGAAAACTTTAAAGCTTATAAACATTACACCTCGGTGAGGGCCAGCTTCTAGTCGTCTGAAGCCCCGCCGCTGGCAAGTTATAATTCCGTGGGCCGCAACGAGGGCTCTCTTGTACTACTACGTGCACAAGTACTCCGATAGTCAAAGGCCCGGGCTGCACGCCGCCGTCTGCGCGCTTTCACGATCGGTACACTAGGATGCGGCTTGCGCAACGCGCATACGTAGACTTGGCGTGGGTGCAGGCACAAAGTAAGTGCAGGCACTATGAGCTTGTAACGGCAAAAGAGCCGCGGCGAGAAGAGTACATACGGCTCTTGCTTACAACGTGTGAACTTCAGACGATGAAGTAGAAGATAAAGAAAGAGCCGAGGAACTTCCGACGTCGCTTTGCAATTCAGGTAATTTAAATATCGTCGGAGACTATACCGCGCGTGCATGTATCGGTCATTAAACTTCCAAAAGTTAGCTGCGTGAAAAAAAAATCGCGCACATATCTATATATACACTTTTAAAGTTAAGAAATCAATTTCACTAACAAATGAGGCTTCGCGCTTTGAATATAAACTCTCTCTCTCTCACGTCACACATAGGGGCAGAGTATATGTATATATACTACACGTGTCAAATGTTCCTCATAATCACGTACATACACACAGTTTGGCTGATACACCCGCGACACTGTATATATCATACGTCGGTTTGAACATCGAGTCGATCGCGGTCTCTCCGTTCGGGGCAGCGCCGCTCGATCGCCACGCGAATTACCATACATTACAATTGACGTCGAGGAAAGTCTCACTCAATTGTGAACTTCTCGCGCCGCGCGGACGCACACGTAGCCGATTCAATGCAAAGTCGCGGCCGCCGCCAGGCACGGCGATAACAAGTATCCGCGCGCGCGCGCATATAATGTGCCGCGCTTGCACGCGCGGAAAAACGCCAGCCGAGAGACAGAGCGTATAATGTGCAAGCGCCCCGGAATGACGAACGACCGCGAGAGCTTTGAATCGAGAGCTTGTGTGTGTGTGCATGTATATGTATGTGTATACAGAAAATATAGCTGTTTCCTCGTGGATTGTTATATATGTATTTGAAGTGCAGCTTCGAAATGGTTGTATATTGCGGAGAATTTTATTTGCGACGCGAGGGACTGGATATATCTGGATTTTGTTTTCGTTATTGGGGTTGAGTTGAATTCTCTCGAATTGTCGTTTATATATCGCTATTTTTCGCCATCAGGCAGCGAAGAGGAAAAGGTGTTTCTAGATACGAGCGCGTTTGGGACAATCGTTGCGTGAGGTATGCCATTAGATGCGAATCTTAAAAACTCTGGGTTATATGCTATAAAAGTTGATAAAAATATATTCATCCAAAAATCTGACCTCGAAGCATCGCACCTTCGTGATTTAAAACATTCATAATTCATCCCCTGTATTATGCTTCATTATGAATTATAGAACGAGCCTTATTTTGCAAAAAAAAAGAAAAAAAGAGAACATATACGCGCATCGCAAGCAACTCGAAGAAGAACACGAGAGAGCCCCGCGTCGATACCGCAAAGCTCGTTGATAAATAATAGATCGCGCGCGGCGCGGGTAGGTTATAAACATTTTTAGCTCGCGGGTAAAAAAAGAACAATAGAAATAAATGCGAGAGTGCGGTGCTTATGGCCTGATATTACACGCGGTGGCGGTGCCGCGATAGGAAGGCGAGTATCGTTTCGTATATATGTATGTAGATATATAGATATATATAAAGGCTAAGCGTGCGGCGCGATATAAAAGTTTATAGCTGCATAAATATTTATGCAACGCCGCGGAAAGAACAGTAGTTGTATTATTCACGTATTTAATTGTTTCTCGAAAGTATATTCTTCTAATTATAACGGGGAGTTATTTTAATTGTCGATATAATTCTATACACGCACTATAAAAGAAGATTTGAATTTTTTCCGATAAAGCCGCGTGCATATAAGTTTGTATCTTTTATTAGCTCTAAATTAAATTTATTAAGTATAACAATATCCATACTATTTGTGTTCTCTTACGAAACAGAATTAGAATACCGACGTTTTAAAAAACCAACAGCAAGCAAATGCGCGTAAATGAAAGGCGCACCGATCGACGACAGCATTTACTCTTCGGCGAGTAAACTTTCTCCGGCCGCCTATATATATATACACACCCACATATGATTTCTCGGCGAAGAGACACCCTTCGAGCATCGCATATAGGTACGAAGCTACCCTTTCGCGCTGCTTTCATATTTAATGGCCCATCGCGTGTGTGCGTGCGCGGCCGATCAAACTTTTTCCGCGAAATAAGTCTCGCGTGTGCGCCTTAGCGAGGTGGCTATAATAATGCCCGCGCGGACATATAGAAGAGAGGCTCCGTTGCGTAAGTATAATATTAGCGAGCAGTGGATTTTTGTCGCTGGACTGT
Organism: Torymus sinensis; assembly: GCA_030522985.1. Lineage (NCBI taxonomy): Eukaryota > Metazoa > Arthropoda > Insecta > Hymenoptera > Torymidae > Torymus > Torymus sinensis. The sequence continues at coordinate 2,102 of JAPYZP010003349.1, read as the reverse complement.
GTTTGTTTAGGAAATTGGTGGCGGCTGGGTTTTCGATTATAATACAATCGGTACTATTCTTTTAATAATATAATGTTATTAAGTTGACATTTATCAATTTTTCATATAATTAACCTAAAGCACATGACTTTATGCTTTCTCGGTATTGAGGGACATTATATAAAACGACAATAAACCGAAGTGAAATCACCTGCAGTCGTAAAGCAAGAAAGTGTCTATTTCAAAGTGGCCAAAGCGAAGGGATATACGTGTTCGTGCGATGGTTATCGTGTAGTTTTGCCCGCTCGCGCGCGCGTGTGCCTGTTATATACCTATATGTATACGTGCGCAGCCACGGTTGGATTATATGCGGCATAAAAAGCGCGTCTGCGTGTTTACTATGGGAATCTAATGTGGGATGTGCATATATATGCGGCCTCGTGAATTCGCGAGGTAGGTGTTTGTAATGTGGATACTTTACGAGGCTCCGCGCGTCGCGGCGAAACATTATGTTCATCGCGATGGATTGTAACGTGGAGGTTGTGTAGAGGCAGAGGAAGAATGTTTGCACATATAAAGGCTGTATTTATTTATTATAAATGGGTATTCGATGCATGTTGTTATTTTGAATGCAGCGAACAACAAAAGTTCTTCAATTATAATGAAGATAATATATATAAATTAAATTAATTTTAATATTTTATATATGTCGCAAAACAAAACCTTCGATAAATTCAGAAGTGGAGTGTGCGCATACGTGGAAATATTCGTCAGTTATGTATTCATTTTTCAAAGGTAAATAGCAGTGTCAACGTTAAAAAAAAATATTATATACAATAAAACGTAAATTCAGCTGACAGTTTCAACGTTTAGATTAATGCACAATTCATAAAATCAAGCCACTCTCGTTTAATAATCAGTTAATTATCAAACATCTACTCTGTCTCTGGCCGACGGGAACAAATAAAAGGCGCGCGGGGCACAGCCCAATTCGAAAAATTAAACTGATTAATATCCGATCTTCGAATCTCCCTCTCTCCCCATCGTTTCGTCTCTCTCACTGCACGCGCGTCCTCTTTTTTTCGGTGCATCAATTAAACAAACGCGGGCGCGCACCACACCCTCGTGTGTGGCTTGCTCGTGACACTTTTGATGTGCGCTCGTCTCTCTCTCGTTCTCTCTTGCGCTCGCGTGCGGTTATTTATGCGGGCCGATTTTGCATTCAGGGCGGTCGACGCTGTATATATATGGCTGGAATTATGAAAACGTTGATTTACGGCGAGCGCGGGCATTATTTTGCCCGTTTCTTTTTTCGGAGCGTGGAGCGAGCGCCGGTCGATTAAAAGAATAAGGCCCGAGTTTTTATCGCGATTTTCAATGTGGGTCTGCGGAGAGTTCAGCGTACGCATTTGTTATACGTGTTGCTGCTGCCGCTCGGCATGTAAGGTTCGCGCGAGGTCTCTGGATTATTACTTTTGGGATGGACGGATGAACGGGGAAATTTGAATTTTTAGTGTATACTTGGTTGATGTATCGGGATCTCGGAATGGTAATTTTATTCTTCTCAACGGGTCGGAGAATGATTACGTGCTCCGGAAAGATATACCCAAAATGTAGTCATAACAGTTTTATAAAATGATTTTATCCCACACGAGACACTTGTTTTACCATATATATATATATATACATAAAAGAGAAATTTTTGGCCAAGAGACATAATTATTTGAAAATAATTAAAATCTTTATTAAAATCCATCGAAATTTAAATATCTGAGAAAGAAGGTATACGTTCGCTAAAACAGCAGATATGTAAACCGCAGCACAAGAGACCCCGACGACGACATAATAATTCCGAAATAATACACCCTCATGGGCCGTGCGTGCCTCGAATGAACCGATCATCAGGCCGGAACTTTCACATAAATCAAGCTTACACACACACGTACGTCTGCATCGTGAAAAATGAAAATCCAAAGAGCATCGGAGAGTAGGTTTTATATTTAATCGGGGCATCCCCCCCTTCCACCCCCTACTCTCCTGGAAATCGCTCTAAATCAATCCGCATCCGTAAATCGCCGGGCGAATGCTCGCCTCCTCATGCATATAACCGGTGCGCGCGCGCG
>JAPYZP010003348.1:0-11694 GCA_030522985.1 Torymus sinensis | reverse complement strand
ACAAAAGTTACTCCTAGAATCATCTTGACCTTTCCCAAAATCAGTTTACCTGGAAAATTATTAGGGTGTTCCGGGACTTTTCAGACACCCTGTATACATGCAAGTGTATACGTACATATGCATGCGCGCGGCGGAGTAAGATCTATTATTTATTATTATTATTAGTGCTTTATTTCTGGTTACTACCAAAAAAGATAATATGGAAACGAAGCAGCGGCAGCACGTATACGCGCTCTGTTTATACGTCTATTATTACAGTGTGATTACTCGTGAATCTTACATGAGTGCGCTAACCCTTTTTTCCGACGTTTTTCTTATACAACGCATGTGCTTTTTTTGCCCCCGCGACGACATGCATCTGGGTCATCGGCGTAATTTGATCGTCGCCTGAGCGCGCGCGGAGATTATGTATATACATCTATTTGTGTGTGTAAATGATTTTTTCCGTTACCGTTTCGCAGTAGCGCCGTGGGGATTAAGGATATAAGTAGATTGCTGATCCCAAGAACGCTCAAGACGTTGAGACGTCTGTAGCGTATACGAGGAAAACTTTTAGAATTCGCTTTGAAAGGTGACTCTTATTTTAGAAATCGGATATTGGTTAGTATTGATGGTTTATTATGCATTGACCATTAGATACTTTGTGGACTCTTTGAATTCAATTTCCTATGTAAAAATATTATTTTAATCTGATTCTGAATATTGTTTAATTCTAATGTACGTTTTTATTTTCAGAATACGTTAATTCCTTTATGATGGGTATGAAATTATTAAAATTCGCAAACATCAAGTTGGATTGTCGAATGAACCCTAATTAACAAATATCGACTTATTTCCATACTTTATTCGAGAAGAAGAACAATACGATAGTAAGCTCTGCATATAAAAAATAAATCGAGGATCCAAGGCTACCTTAAAAATAATGTTCTAATGATTTCTAATTATTACTCAACGTCTTCCTCAACAGTTCGATTAAAGCTATAATATAAAAAATACTAAACCACAAATACCCGCAAGTCCCAGGATAAATTACAAAAAATCCCTCAGTCACTTAAACAAACATACGACGAAGACAGCCAACCTCCCCCTCTGTCTCTTCAGCAATTTTTCCGCCCCGTTCGTCCATCGGCAAGATTAACGGTCGAAGTACACTGGCAGCTTGCCGCGTGTAACCTTTATCAACGGATAAACAACGGCATGCATGATAGATGCGCTTGAGCGAGGCGAGCGAGCGAGTCAGCGCGCGTGTGCATACACACAACAACAACAAAACGCGAGCTGCTAGAGTACACTGATCGATAGACTGACGCGATAAAAGCGCGCGCGGCAGTCACGAAAAGACGATTGCGTGCACGTAGTACAGTATGGGATATAGACGTGCGTGTACGTAGTAGAGGTAGGTTGTAAGGATGACAATTACGTGGGGTGCAGTGTTTACAGGGTGTTTTTGATAAAGAATTGTTTTCGATGGGTTCACCTGGATGTGTCGTGATTACGGTCGGACCTGATCATTTCCATTGGCAGTAAATAATTTCATATGAAAGGGAGCTATTACGACGTTATACTAGAGTGGTGATGAAATTTTAATGCTAAATAATTAGTAGCGAGAGGATCGAGAGAGAGAGAGAGCGGGTGAACTACAACCCATTGTTCTATTTTTATAACCGATTGGAATATTAATCAGCAATTTGGAAAATCGACTTTTCTCTCATCAACATATTCCTAATAGTAATCATAGAGCTGAAATTAATTTTTCTCTCGAATCAATAAACGCGCGCGCGGGCGCGTCAACGAACTGCTCGTATAATTTGATTGAAAAAAGTAGTGAAACTCTACGAGGTCAATGACTACGCGTCTTTTCCCTCGCGCTCAAATAGCCACTAACAGGGTTAATATATTAATCTTTTTCACTTATTCAATTGAAAAATCATTTATTTAAACAATTCGCGGATATACGAATGTATTCTCGTACCTCTGCCAGTATAAGCCTTGAAAAATTGAATTAGAATACGTAAATGCACTTCCGTCAAAAGTTGCGGATTTGTTTTATTATTCAGCGCGTCTCATCTATCTTTGCTCGCGATTCAATTTTTGCCTTTTTGCCTGATGTATAACACGGAGTCGGCGAAATTTTTCCACCAATATAAATGAAGGCTCATCGCGCATTCACCAAAAGACAAACACGAGGAGAGGAGGAAAAAAAAAGAAATTCCTAAACTTCCGCTCTATTTTTCTTTCTTCGCCCGATATATATACATATAGCGTCGCGTCTTCTTCGCAGCAACAGCGCGTATATGCAAAAGCGTCTTCCATTCGCGCGTGTTTACGCTCGAGATAAAGCGCGGAACAAACAGCGCGCGAACGATCGCGGCCTAATGTATTCGCGGGAGGCATACATAAGCGCGCAGAGATGCCGAAGTTCGTCTGCGTCCATTGTCGGTCGCGAGGGGAGTGAGGCGACGATGGGTTGCCTTCAGTTGGGGTTGTGTATACTCTGTCCGATAGTTTGTGTGGATATCAACCTTTTGCATTGTTCTGTCAATGTTTATTGTTTTTAAGAAGAGAAATTCGATTAAATAAAATACAAAATAATTGATATGTCAAAATAATGAAAGAAATTTAAGTCCAGGCAAGAGCAACTCTGAAAAGTAGCTTTCGCGATCAAAGTACGAAAATTTTCTCTTAAATATTGAATTTGTAGATAGGAATAAGGGTGTGGCAGCTTTAAACTGTGGCTTTAAGCGGTAACCAGCAGATAGTCCAACCAAAAAATCATTTCACGCCATTCCAAATACTCAACATACTATATTCACTTACAAATTAAACCCAAAAACAAATAGGACTCGACTTATATCTTTAAAATCCACCACTTCAACATTAAACCATCCGAATACCATCAGGAGCCGCAGTCGGACGAAGAAAAAAAATCCTCTCCATCAGCTGCCTTTTAATTTATCCGCTCTGCAAAAACTCCCGGCAGCGCCAAAAATGTATAACGCCGCGGCTGAAAGCGGCGAAAATCCTTAGCAAAATATCCGTCGGCATAATTCGAGCCGGAGTGCCATCGAGAAACAGAGAGCGCGAGAGGCCCCCGACGCCGTCGCGAAAAAGAGGACCGAGAGAGAGAGCGAAAGCCAAATAGAGAGAGAGTGAGGCGGACTTAAACTCGGGCGCGCGTTATACGTGTTTGCGCATATTCCTCGCAATATTCCTCTGTTTATCTCTATTGTCCCCCTCCAACTGTTTATCCAGACGGGGCAGCACCAGAGTCGTCCTCTCGTCGCGAACCGCGTTTTTAACCTCGTGCATAGGGGTAACATTTTTTTTCGCGACGCGCGAGCTAGTGTCACTGGATTATATAATTGTAATTCGGTTGAGGTAAATTTGAGGCTCGACTATATACTCTGTGTACTTGAGCTGTGTTGCGTTACTTTATTTTTGTTTAGTGTGTGTATGCGAAACTTTTTAGAGCGTGTTTTCTTAGCGCTTAATCTTTTGTTTGCTGATTTATTTTGGCCTTGTGTAATTAGAACGTATGTATACAGTAGACTTTGTTTTTTGCTCATAAATGTTTCACGATAATAGCTTGTTGGATTATCTAATCCATTTGTATACTATTTCGGTTGTAAAGCAAGAATCGAACCTATCTTTTTATACTACTTGTTTATCAGATGTACTAATTGCAAATAATGTGAAAGAAGAAAATATTAGTATAAAGTATAATCATCCATGGTTGAACCAGAATCAGGTGATGATACACTTCTTTTTTGACCGACTCATTTTCAACGATCTAAATATAAAATATTCATACAATTTCAATAAACCTATGTACCTCAAAATTTCTGTTCCGTCACCATCATCAACCGTGTCAAGTATCGGGGGGGGGCAGGTAAGACCCTCACCTACCCCAACCCACCTTATCCTCTTCCTACATTTACACCCATACCCACAGACCAGCGGTCAGTCTCTCTCTCTCTCTCTCTCTCTCTCCTCTGGCTGCTCACGTCGCCGGCTCCGAGGGCCACTCTCCCCGCGTGCTCGGCCACCCACCCCCTTGGCCGGTATAATTTCCCTTGAGGGAGATCGCGTCCGTAGCCGCCCGATGCGCTCGCTCACTCGCGTCGATCTCTATCTCGATCTCGCGAGCGCGTCGCTGCTCATCCGTGAGCCCATCAACGCGACCATATCCCCCGCAATCGATTATTATCTTTCCAATTTGCATAGCAACCGCGCGCCCGCGAGAAGAGAGTGGGAGGTATAGCAGCGCGCGGCAAATCTGCACGTGTACAGCGTTCCCTTTTTCGAGAACGCGCTGTGTGTGTATGTGTGTATTCGGGTATCAGAGGAGCGATGATGAAAAAAAGCGCCTGGCGATCGAGGAGGAAAAGGGGGAGAAAGAGAGAGAGAGAGGAAAGGATGTGGGTAGTCGGGGGTAGGGGGAGGCGAGAATTTTTCGAGGCGGGCGATGGGGAAGGAAAAAAGGTGCATGATATGCAAAGGTAGCGGGCTGGAAGTAATGAAGGAGGAGAAAGAGATATAGGAAGGGGGGACCAAGTTTCTTTAGAGTGGCGAATTGTGAAGCGAATTATTTAGAACAGGAATTTTTTGCTGTTCTCAGATATTAATTGGTTTGCTGAGAAAAGTCTGAGAAACTTAAGAATTATATTATAAAATAACATTATTACGAAGTTATGATAAGTCAATGTAAAAAATGTTGACGGTAGTAAAAGTTCGACTAACAGATGATTATGCAGCTAACTATTAATCATTATTATGTATAAGAAAAATTATAAAGAGCTAATCTTTATTTTAACAGTAATCTTTGTTAAGAAGCTTATGCAAAAGTGGCGTACATCCAAAATCGCTAAATCAATCTCATCTCACGTACGAGATATACAAAGCGGAAAGAAGCAAGCCGGAGCGTGAGTGAGAGAAAGAGAGAGAGAGAGAGAGAGAGAGAGAGAGAGAGAGAGAGAGAGAGAGAGAGAGAGAGAGAGATGAAAAGAGCTCGGCGCGCAGACGGAAATAAAGAGAAATAGAGAGACAGGGGAGGGCAGATTAAGCGCGAGAGAGCGAGAGACATCGCGCGAGAACGAGGAAAAGAGAGAAATTGCCCGGCGGAATGCGTTTGCTCAATTACATCGCGCGTATATACGTACGTACGTGTGCGTATATGAGAGCGCGAGATATTTGACGAGGAATCCGCACGGGAAGACAAACAGCTGCCGCCTGAAAAATGAGCCGCCGGCGCTTGTCAACGCGCACGGGGAACATCCCGAATTCTCGTTTTCTTCTTTTTTTTTTCGTCCGGGGGTTTATAAACAGTGGGAAATCCGTTTTCAATTTCGACGAAAGGGAGAGAGAGAGGGATGAGGTGTGCGCGTCTGAAAGTTCGTTGAATAAGTGGAAGCTTTTTTTATGTAACAATTTTTACGAAATGGAAGTGAAAAAGTAAAATTTAAGTACCATTACTGAAAAAAAAATCAGATACAAGGATATATAGTACAATATATCGTATAACACTAAGAATTAAAAAAAAAATTTGATTTATAATTTTAACTGCGCGTTACTCTTTTCGGGCATGCGCCACCTAGCGGAAAATTTCCTGAAAACTACTTTAATAACTCATAAATATTAATCAGAAAATAAAAATTCCTAATTACAGAGAACCGCTGGCGCTCGGCGAAGAAAAATTTCACGTCGGCGCTCCATCGTCCGTGAAAAAAGAAAACGAAGAGAGAAGCGGGCTTCTCATTTTCCGCGCAGCTAAGCGTCGTCGCGTCGCATGTACAAAACCGCAGAATGCGGGGCCTTCATTCTTCTTCGATTCTGGAGGGTTCGCCGCCCTCGCCCCGCCGCCGCCGCCGCGAGCGAAGTTCCGCAAAAATCTTTGACGCGCGAGCTCCGGGAATCATTAATAACTTTTAGGTGGCAGATTTCGCGCGTATTAATCCGGCGCGTCGTCTCTCCTCCCTCGCTTTCTTGCGGCGTGTAGCTGAGTCGACGGCTTCTTAATGAAAAATCCCCGGCGATTTTTCGAGGGAGGAGGCGAAGGAAGGAAGGGGAAGTGAAAGAGAGGGATAGAGAGAGAAAGTGGGAGGGAGATACACTTTGTTTCCAATTAGAGAAAGGTGGGGGGAAAAACGCGCGGCGAGTTCGGGTGAGTTGCCGAGGTGCTTATCGCGATTAAGTGGCGAAATTATTAAATAAGAGGTTTTTCGGTGCTGAGAAAAGTTGAGATTGCCGGGTTTATCGTTATTCGTTTCATTACGAGTTGTTGGAAGTTCAAGTTATAAGAGAAACAAAATAGCGTATAAGGTTGTAATTGTAGCGTTGCTTAAAGACACTTAAGCTGAATCTCAAGTTTTTAAATAACGCGCTTTAATATATACATTTTGAAGTAATCTTTGAATAATATTCTCACTTGTGGTTCTGTTGATTCTCATCATGTTGTTTTGTATACAAAACGTGAAACTTGCGTCTGAATCTTTCTCTAATAAATATAAACAATCCTTCTATATATACTTTAATCTCATTTCCAGTTTCTTTTAAAAAAATATCCACGTCACAACTTATATAATCATCGGTATACACTTCATTAAAGACCTACACCACAAGCCACTAAACATTATCATCTACCAAACCTAATCAACCTCCTAACAAGAACAAATAAAACCTCCCAAAAACTAATCCCTCCCTAACTTATTTCATCAACAAAAATTATCCAACCTACCTATATACATACACATTAACATAACCTCCACACAATAGCCGCCGCATCGCCTCTTTGTATTCAGCGGCGTCGCGACGCAATTATCGCTCGTAAAAAAAATGGCCGAAAGAAGAGCCCAGCGCGAAATTTTCCTCCCCCCCATCTCCTCCGGCTGGGCGCGCGCGAACTATTAGCAGTTTAGCCGTTCTAATTGTACGCGCAAAATTCGCCCCGTGGAAGGCGAGGCGGAGACGGCGAGAAAAAGGGGGAGACGACACAGACAAGAAGACGCCGGGGCTTCATTTCGAGTTGTCGCAGTTTGTTAATTTCCGCGAGATGCTAGGCTCCTCGCACACGGGCACGTAGTCAAGCCGCGCGCGTGAAGGTGTTTTCTGGTTTAGGGAAGAAGAGGAGGAAGAAGAAACAAATTGGTCGTTATGGTTGGCGGTGTTTGTGGAGCGGGTATACCAAGTTTTTTCGGGTATTGTATCTATCCTTTTTTGCTTTTTATTTAGGTTTGACTCCCATTGTTACAGAAGATACTTTCAATATTCTATACAATAGTCTTAATGGTGTTGACTGATTCAGGTAGCATAAGTGGTTGAATTATAAAAATGAAGTCGTATGAAACATCCATATATTTAAAGAAATCTCTCGCAACGTCATGATGATGACGTGATCAATGAAATTATTGGAAAAATGCGCATAGTTAGCTCTGTTAGTTAATGAATTTGAAAAGATTACTCACAACGTTCTCTTATCTATCTTCTCCCAACTGAAACGCACCACGTTTACTTAGACACTCCACATTTCCAACGTAGCACACGTACCTTCAACTTCCACCTCCACAGCGCACAACTGCAAAAACATACCTCTACATCCCCATACGAGTGATGAACACCGCAGCACCGTAGCTATACACATCGATCCCCGCACAATATACCGCCATGCGCACGTATACGCTGCGCTTGACACTCGCGCGCGCGCGCGCGCGAATAGCGATATAAGTAGACACATCTGTATTCGATTCCACTTCTCTCTCTCGCTCTCTCTCTCGCACGTTCCCCGCTATAAACTAGCCCGAGTGCGCGTATATACTTATAGTTTTTTTTTATATGCGCACATAACAGCACGTCACCGCTTGGTGCATCTCTATTTTATGGACAAGTAAGTACATAAGACGCGTACCGGGGGTGACGTAGCACGAGAGACAGCCTGACGTAGTCGGTCAGTGGTGTGCGCGCACACTCGCGGTTGTGATTATTTTGCTCCACACGTGGAGAGCTGCAATATTAATAAAGTTTCGAGTGACGCGTTCTGCGGGCTGGCTTTTTATTGTCGCTGATCGTGCGCGCGAGTCGAATTAATAATAAACAATCGCACGTGTACGAACTTGGACCGCTGAGTCACACTGCGGGTTTGGTGGTTACGCTTAATTTGTGGACCCTAAATCAATTCCTTGTTTATGGTAATGGTTGCGGGGGCAGGATTGAGTGTGTGTAAGGCGTTATTTGTCGAGAAATTACTAGTAGTCGTTGTAATTTTGAACTTCCGAAGACTCAAGAAAGAAGAGGATTCCAAGACCAAGAATCACTAATTTTGAGATGTACTTAATCGAATTCTTGGAAAACTTTCGGTACGAATTGTAAATTGAAGTACGATTGTTATAGAAGTTTTTACTAGAATTTATGACTGTTCCTGTAATAATTTGCGTTCTAAAGTTTCAACTAATTATAGTAATTTTTAACTGAGAAGTTTTCTCCGTTTACGTGCTGTGTATTTAGGACATGGTAAATACAGACGAAGAATAAGATTACTAATTCCAAAAATAAGCTGTGTAAGATGTAAGTTTTAGCTGAGCTTTTTCGATAGGCACGTACAGAAATAGGAAATTATTTACTTGTAAAAAAAAAAGAAAAAACTGTTGACGAAAGATGTAATTATAGCTAATGTTCTAAAAACTTGACGTGGTTTACGTAATAACGTCAACCGCGTAAACAAATTCACTTATATATTTCAAAGCGAGGTAATGGGTTTTTATTTTTATCACACGTTATGTGTTTCATTCAGCGTTATAGCGACTCTACGTCATAGAGACATAAAACTGGTGACGTAGTAGAATTGTTTCTTTGATAAAAGTACATACCGTAAGAGCTGTTTTATTATTTTCATTACATCACACAGCGTCGGGCTGTGTTTTAGCTACGTGCTATATATACACTACGACGGAAGTATTATTTACGCAAATAATTTACAAAATGCAACTATTTTAGCTTTTTATCATTGCTGTTAATGGTCTACCACAAAACATTACTTATAACCGCGATAATTTATTAACAATTACATTGTAGTGAATTGTGACGTCTTTTTGAAGACGTCCCCGCACTAATCCTACGTAATTCCTGTTCTTCGTAAATACAGCGGTTATTCTTATCACTATTCACATTCCGGTAACTTTTCTTTTCGCCTTTTTCTTTCGCCATATTACCAATTTAATTTCATGCACTTAGATGAATAATCATGTCCCCAGATAATTAAAAATTAAATGGCGCCCAACGAATATTCCACGAATTTTTAAAAACAACTTTATAATAATTAAAACCGAATAAAAATCGAACAAATAAACTCCATCAACATCGCCAACCATCCCCCCATAAAAAAAATTAACTCGTTCAATTTGGCGCCCAACCATCGACTACCTTACCTCGCCGCATTACATCCTCCCTGTCTCTCTCTCTTCATCCCGTGAGTATAACACCGAGAGTACACGCGTACGTGTATCTCACCGGGCACATCAGCTGTTCCTTCTCTGAATTATCGAGATAAAAGATTGGCTCTCGCCGGCCGCTCGCTCGCTCGCTCACTCGCTCGCGCACTTAACGTGACAATTCCCTCGTGCTATTTGCACGCTCTCTCGGAGCGGTCGCTTATTTTCGCGCTCATGCGTCATCGGGCACACGCGGCGAATTCGCTTTGAGAGCGCGCGCGCGTATGTATGTATGTATGTGTGCTGCGAGGTCCGTTTCTCTGCGCGTACAATTTACACGGATATATGAGCAATTCGCCGCTCGTATGCGTGCGCATGAGAGCAGAGAGTTTGTGTCGCGAGAGATGGGTTGACGGGTTTTAGAGGCTTTTAAATAAGTAATCGTGGTGTTTAGGTGGTAAGATACTGTTGTGGGATGTGTGTTTACTGCTCTCGGTTCGAGTTATGTCGTGCGGGAAATGAACGGGACGTGGGAATTAGTATTCTTGATTTTATGAAACGGATAAATTTCAAAATAACAAATGGGGTGCTGGTGTGTACTTTTATAAATATATCCTATCCATAACAGTTTCCACGTAGAATATTTGTTGGCTGTGAACTGTATAAGAAATTAGAAAACATCTCATTTATTAAACTTAAATTTTCACGAATTACCTCTCTATTTTATACAGAAATATTTTAACAGGATCAAAGAGAATATGTTTTTCATATAAGTCTCGAAAGTTTTTATATTTTATTGTCTTTCCTCTGATTCAAAATCACTCTAAACCTTTCATCTAAACCTTATTTCCAACAATGAATTCCCTTAAAAACCATGAGACAATCCCAACTGTGTAGCACTCAAAAGCCCCAACCGCACCATTCACCTACCTTCCGTAACCCACTATCTCTCCACCATCGTCCGTCGCAAGCTCTCTCTCTCTCTCTCTCTCTCTCTCGCATCATACACACTCCTTATACGTATCCACGCACGCAGTCGCGCGTAAGTATATACATACTTACGTACTCGAGCGCGCGGGCTCCGAGAATAGTCGTCGTCGTCGTCGTCGTCGCGAGCGTCTCCGCTGGCGCGCTATATCCGCGCGGCGAGACTTTGTGCCTATAAGCGGGCAGGTCATTGGCATTAGGCGCGGGCACCGCGTCGACAGCCTACAACCAGGAAGAATCGAGGGTTGCTTGCTTGCTTGCGCATGCGCCTGTACATTGTGCGTAAGCGTGTGATTTAGCGCAGGTGCGCGCGCTCTTATTTGTATTTATAGGTTGGGTTGTGTATCCGCCGCGGCCGGGTAAGAGCGCGGATTCCTAAGCGGGTGCCTGCGATTTAAAATTAATTTGGAGACCGCGTGCAGTGTCGCGTGGAATTTAGACGTATAGTGGCGGGTTTAGTGTGGAAACATTTTCTTCGGGAACTTCTTTCGCTAAGTTATGTAGCTAAAATTAATTGAAAAATCTTTTTGATGCTACACGCAATTGCGAAATTTTTTGTAATTTTAGATAAACCGCGTTATTTTGCAATATAGAAATTTATTAGGTTTCCCGAGCTATAGAAGTGAAAATTCATCATTGTCTCCAAGCCAACATGAAAATTCACTATTACAGCGCATTCTCCTCTCCCCATGCCCTTTAAAATTAACACGACCGCAGCCGCGCGAAGCAAAACGAAAACCCGTGTGATGTGCTGCATGAACGTCGTCCACTTCGTCCTATACAAGCTCGGCCCGCGGCCGATAGAGCGGCCAGCTCTAACACACGCTTGTTTTCCCGCCTGTTTAATCCGTCGCGTGTTCCCCGATAACGCCGCGGTGTTTTATGGTCTCGCGCCTCTTCCTTTCGGCGAGCGCGCTCGGATATCTTCAGCGCAAGACCGATGGCTGTTGTTGCTCAAGTAGCGAGTTTTCACCTGCGCCGCCGTTGCATAAAATCGCGGGCCCGTGAATGCGCCGAGTTACGTGTACATGGGGAGAGGTGTGAATTTAATAATGAAACGCGTGAAGTTGAAGTGCGGTTCTCTCAGGGCGCGGTTACGTAATGGGGGTTGATGTTTCGTAACGTTAAAACGTAGAGTTTACTTAACATTTCCATAATTTTTGTTATTTTTGTCGTTTTAGTATTTATTACTTCATTATACCCGATAGCTCAAAAATTTATACTTTTTTATTCGTTTTGATAATAATTTACTAAACATATTTCATAATGTGGTATTTTTTATAATTTC
>JAPYZP010003347.1:0-11694 GCA_030522985.1 Torymus sinensis | reverse complement strand
TAGTGTATAAAAAGTCCTTAAAATATAATCAAATTCTACACAAATAAAGTCTACACAGATAATTTCGTGATACAAACTTTTTATCTTGGTCATTTGTGCGCAGTTAAGGTCTACACACGATGTAAAATTTAATGGTGTAGACTACCTCAGACTATATATTTTATTTGTACATATGTTCTTAATATTATTTGTGTAGAATTTAGGAGTGTTATAAAAGTCCTATGTAGGGGCTTTCTGTAGGGATCAAATGTGCTCAATATCACTAGTATCGAAAAATTTGAAATTATTCAAGCCTATGACCGTCTTACATAACCAAGCCGCATCAGTTCATCGATACCCAAAAATAAATCTAATATACCTGGCGCTTCTGTGTGGCTTGATAGCTACTAGTTTTCTACACAAATGTAAGTATTCTATAATTAAACGATACATTACTAAGCAGTTCTAACTAATAATAAATTTACGAAAAATGTTTCATCTGCCATTGCAGCAGAAGCAAGACTGCATGCCGAATCCATAGTCGGCGGTACCGCCGCGGCTGTGAGCGAGAACATCTATGCAGTTTCCATTCAGGTCAACTATTGGCACTACTGTGGCGGAGGCATTCTGAACAACTGGTTCATCATCACCGCGGCCCACTGCTTCATGAATCCAGAAAACAACACATTTGAAAACAGAGAGTACATCGTCGTAGCCGGTGTCACTCATGCTCACAACAAAGAACAGTATCGCGTGAAGAGAGAGGTTATGAAAATTTACATCCCACGAGAGTACAACCCCATAATGGTACCCAACATGGGGGTTCGAAATAGAAAGATTGGTGATATCGCTGTATTGCAGGTGGGGATTTGTTGTCGTCACTTCGCATAATATCATATTGATTGGAAATTACATTACACCCTCTTTTATGGTACAGCTGAAATCAGGCTTGGGCCTGAACCATTTCATAACCAATGTTGTTTTGCCCCCTAATACGAGGCCATATCCGAGCTATGAGAATCAACAGGCCGTCGTATGCGGTTATGGTCACAATTGGGTTACCATGCGTCACAATGAGCAAACCAATGAGGAAGTGGAAGACTGCAGTGGCAGTCATTGCTATGAACTGAGGTTCGCTGAGGTGAACATTCTATCAAACATGGCATGTGGAAATTTCTTTAGTGATATCATGGATAGCCAACTTTGTAGTAGCATGAAGCAACGGATCCCTGCTAACCCCGAAGGGCTTTGTACGGTAATTTAGTTCAATATATATCTATCTTTAGTTGTTGTGCATATTCCTAATGACAAGGTGAATCTAAGTCTGTTATTGGGTTATTTTATGTACCTAAATTATTACAATATTTTCGATTCGCTTTATTAACCATTGATTTTATGGCCAAACTCACAGGGTGACAGCGGATCTCCTCTTGTTAGCCGTAACACTATTATTGGTGTTGTGAGCACTAGTCCCATGGGATGCAGGGAGGATTTAGAGCCAGCTATATACACTAGAGTTACGTCGTTCATACCGTTCATCACAAACGCCATGAACGGTGTTCACGCAGCCAATATGCGTCTAGCGAAATACGAAGTCAAAAGGAAGGCGTGTGGTATATTTTGCAATAAAAAAGTATTGGTAGAACAGTAATTTAGATTGTTAATAAACAGATTGCCACTAGTTATATATTTTTTTTAAATATTACATTATTTGATGTAAAACATTTAGAAAAAAAAAATTATTTGATGATTTTCGAAATAAAAATTACTTGACACCGAAAATTTAATACAGAGGTTTTTCATTCCTAAAAAAAAAAAGATTTATTTGAACAAAATATTTATTAAGTTTATGTATTTTAAATCGGTATTATCATTATCTCCTTATCTGAGAAGTGGTCATTTCCTTTAGATTATTGACTTCATTGTTATGCTAAGTTGGAGAGGCTACGAACTCCGGATCACAGATTCGGCTTAAACTTAGCGATATGTTTTTGGGTCTAGAAATATAAAGAAAGCAGCAATATTAGACCCTAATGCTAAAAAACCTGAAGTTTTGCGCCTTTTTAGCTTTATTTTGAAAAAAGTCTTGAAAAAAGCCTCTTCTTAAAAAAACGGTAACCATTTAACTCTGGGAAGTATTAAATATAATTTCAAAAATATAAAATAAAACTAGAGAAAATAAGCTTTTATTGGTTTTTTCAAGAATTTAAAAAGGTTGGTTCCTTCTAAAGTTATAAAAGTTTAAAATAGAGCATGTGCATTTAAAATAGTGCGTCTGTACCGCTTTATCTCCGGACCAACGCGGTTGATTTTGATCAGGCAGGTCGCATTTTTTTAGGTTTCTTTTTTTCTTTGCGAAAAAAGTTATTTTCTTCGTCGGACGATGGAGGGAGTAAAATTCGCTTAATCGCTTGGTCACATTTTTTTTAAGAAATCAAGCAAAACATCATTGCTAAAGAAAACTACGATGAATAAACATGTTATATTTAAATAATATACCATACACATAGGAACGATAAATTAATTTGGAGGAAGCTACATGCCAATGAATTGGCAGCGGTTTTTTGTTATATATAATAATTCTTGTTCGTTGGTGCTCGCTAAATTCTAATTTATTTTTTTTATTTTTTTTTTATAAAATCTAACTGCGAACGTATTCACGATTATTTATAAAATAAACCTATTTATCTTTGTTGCGTTTGTTATCTTTGTTACGGTTTCATAACCATGATATCGATATAATGCCCAGATCAAACTAAAATTGTTATGTGCTAGCACAGCTTTGGTAAACTGGCGTTATATTGTTTGATTTAACTTACTGCAAACAATTTACAATCTCGTAATTTCGTACGTATCATAAGTATTTTCAATAAACAAGGAGAGACTGGGTTTCAATGATATTCAAGTTACATGAACTCAAATATTAGTTTTAAATAAAGAAAACGCATTACAAGTAGGGTAGATGTACCGGTTCTGGCCACCTTACGGATTCTTTTTTCACCGGTTCTGGCCACCTAAAAATCCATTTAAGAACATTGTTATGTGGCCAAAAACGGAGCAATGGCCAAAACTGGTACGTCTACCCTACCTTGAAAGAAAAAAAAATCTTATGTTAA
Source organism: Torymus sinensis (assembly GCA_030522985.1). Taxonomy (NCBI): domain Eukaryota; kingdom Metazoa; phylum Arthropoda; class Insecta; order Hymenoptera; family Torymidae; genus Torymus; species Torymus sinensis. Next base: position 8,599 of record JAPYZP010003347.1, on the reverse strand, counting down.
TAAAAATTTTCAAAAACTTCCTGTATTTCCTGATGGTTTGCTATTGAAATACAGAAAATGAATAAATGAATTTGCGACAAGACACATACAAATATCACAATCATCTCTTTCAATATAAAATATTGATAAGACTTTATTTACGGATAATTAAGTAGAATTTGATTAAATATTAGTATACTTCTGTATATTCAAGAATTTAATTCAATCTCTACAGTAAAGTTAATAGCATTGTTTGCTGTTCTTTTGATACTCGTTTCTCTTAACGTGTTCATTAAGCTATTATGATTCTTTCTTTTATAAATGGGATTATTTTCCTTGATTTCCATACTTCTTCTTTAACATGAAAACAGTTATTCCATTTTATAACATTTTATAAAGTTTAATTTTAATGAAATATGTTTATTCGAATATTATATGTTACTTTAATTGGAAGTTTAATTTAAAATTATCAAGAATAATATAGTAAATAACACTATCTTGCGCTAAATTAGGTAACGAGGATAATTATGGATAAGGTTACGTAGACAATGGTAAATAAACCAGGGGATAGGTAATCTTTCAGCACAGTGATTGTATTCAAGCCTCGAGTTGTATTCATATTCACGAAAAATAAACTATATGACATACTTTCTCTATATCCCACTTGCACTAACAAAATTTTAGTCGTACGTTATGCATCAAAAATGAAAAACAAAATATTAATTTTTACTTTCGCTCTGCAAATTTCACTTTGGCCCCGCTAATTTTCACTTTAGCCCCACTAATTTTTACTTTTGCCCTGCAAATTTTACTTTCGTCCCGCAAATGAGATTTGTGGGAAATATATGCAACTTTCGCCCCGATTGTCAGGGGCGAAGGAAGCCATTTTGGTCGTGTGTGGAATAAAACTATATTCCAGCCATCCTTACGAAATCTCTTATTAATTGGAACTTCTTTTTTTAGTATCCGATTTATACACAACCGTCTCCAATGATCAAAATATCAACTTTTCAGGCTTGAATACGAAAGAAACTTATAAACAAAAGAATGTTACAAAAAAAACAATCACCTGAGAGTAAGAGTCATCCTGGTAAGGCGTCCTCCGGTGGCACTCGTCGTAGCACCTGGTGTCGTAGCCGCTGGGCGGCCTCGGATAGGGATCCTGGCCGGCGGCAGCCGCGGCCGCCGCCGCAGCCGCAGCCGCGCAGCAATCCGGTATCTGCGCGGCGTAGGCCTCGTAGGGGCACTTGTCGAGGGTCCCGCCGAAGCCGCCGCCAACGCGGGGCACCTGCTGCTGCTGCGCCTGCTGCGCTTGCTGCTGCTGCTGCTGCTGGTGCACCCGCTCCTGCGGTCCCGCGCCGTAACCCAATCCGTGATGCATGCTTCACTCTCTCTCTCTCCCTCTCTCTATCTCTAATCCTTCTCACTGACTTATCCTTCCTACTGCCTCGCTCACTCTCCTCCTTCCCCTCTTGCTCCACGGACGCGTCGTCGTGGACCGGATCAGTGGTGGCAGGCTACTTGGGAGCCAGGCCACGACCACGACGACCACGACGACGAGGACGAGGCTGACCACCCAGCGCGGACCTCCGCGGCAGGCGTCGCTACTGCTGTTGTTACTACCGCCGCTACTGCCTCGCTAGACCGACTGTCGAGGAGTGCGACCGCTTCGGCCATGTTTGACTTGCTGCGCGCTCCACTCACCGGGCGCACACACTGATATATCTCTCGGACGGGGGGTAGAGGGTTACGGGTAGACGTGCGGGGGCGGCTGCGACACCAAGGCCCTGCTGACGACTGACGCCCGAGTGCCGTTGATGATGATGATGGATTATCGCTTCCTTTTTCTTCTCTCTTTGGGCTTGATGATTTTGCGCCGATCGAGCCCTGGGCTATTTTCTTCGCTCGAACCTAGAATGGAAATGTTATATGGTATTAGACTTATTTTGGTAAGAGTCCAGAGTAGAAATAAATAGTGAGATAAATAGAATGCTACAGTGGTAAATTGATATGGTATGCAACTAGCGGTTTAGTACTAATTACCCCTAGTACAAATTTATGTATATGAAGTGGTTAAGAAATTAGAAAATAGATTGTAAAATTCGCTAATTAATCTCTACGATAAAACGATTTTTCGACCATTATTTGCCTATTTCTTAGATTGGGGTAACAACAAAATATTCGTATTTGATTTACCTACTAATTTTATCGTAGATGAAAGATAAATAAATAACATTCACTAATAAATCATTTGTTGTAGGTATATTCATTCTATGAATAATTCATCAAAACTTTTATTTCTCCATCTGATTCTGTCTCTCTCATTACGACTAATAAGAGCAAGCCTTCTACTAGCCATTTCCAGACTAAAGAAACTGATGAATTTTAATACCTTTAAAATACTCAAGAAAAAACTCATTTGATTTTTCAAACTATTAAATGGACGAATAATAGGAGAAAACCCATTTCACCGAAAGCTAGAAACTGAACAAGACAAATTTCCACTTTATAGCAAGTTTCTAATAAAAATAGTCAGTTATTTGATATAAAACGTTTTGGATTTCCACCAGGGACAGTATGATTTAGTTGGACGGTAGGGTAATTAAATAAAAATTCAACACAGTTGTACGAGACAAGTTCCAAATGACATCCTCTGTACTAATTCCCGATCTAAATAGGTGTAGGAAGCGGGAATTGAATAGTTTAGTTGTTACGCCGTCAACTTCTCGCCGGAGAGCCACAAATTCGTATTCCAGCTTCAGCAAAATTATGTGTGTTAAAGTTTGAACATTTTGTGGTCGCGAATTAACAGCCAGTCATTCCTCACATAATGAGGTACATTAAGTGGGCCACCGGCTAGTGTCCTACATTATTTTATCCAACGACCTATTGGTCACGAATCGGAAATTTCGTTTTTTTTTCAACTATACTTTGTTTGAGCCGTTAATCACACATAATATAATTATCCATCGAACTTTAAATAATCAGAAATCATTATAAAAAACATATATAGCCGTATTACTGTATCTAATTAGAGCTACGAATAATAGTAATATGTAGTAAACACCAGTAAGAGGAGAAATCTAAATCCTATTGTAAACATTACTCTATCGACTAAACCTACAGATAACAGTATCCGTTTACCCTCCACCACAGTACAATACTATTACCAGTTGTTGTCACTAATCAACGACCGTCCCACCGTCGCCGTCATCTCATTACGGTCAAATAAGACAGAACGTAAGTCGGAAATGAAATTCCAATTGAAACCGCAGCAGCAGGGCGGCGCGCGTCTCGAATATCAGCAGCGCGACAGTCGTTCCTCCGACATTATCGTCGACCGCCAAGGCCCTCCTATCCCGTATTCCGCGGCCTAATTGATATCGAGATGCCGGCTCTCCGCTTCATTATCGCGAGCAGCGTACGATGCGCAATGCGCCATCTGCATCTACGACCAACACCGCAGCCTCCACCTATAACACCGCGGCAGCAAAGTAACGGCGTCCATCGTCCATCCGAAAGTAATACAATCAAGACGGAACGACTCCGGCCCGTAGTCGTGTGCAGCGAGCTTCTATACCTCGCGCGGAGTCGATGGGCCGACTATAACGCGACCATTACTACTTATAGCTCGCAGAACTCGGACCGGCGCGTGAAGCAAGTCTGTCGAGCGTCTCTGTGTGTGTGCGTGTGTAGGAGCTCCATTGTGGCGTCGTGTATATATGTATGTGCGGGCGGCGGTGCAGGTGAAATATACCGAGCTAAGAGGGACATGATCGTGAAAAGTTATGTGACGGAGAGACGTGTGTATATATGTGTGCATGTGTGTGTTGGTGTGCTAAGCTGGCGTGGTACGGTTTATGAGTTTCATTTTATGTTGTGCGCGGCGTACTGAAAAATTTAGGTTATTTGTACGGAGTTGCGTATAGCGAGGGGATTGAACGTTTAGTGCTTGCTGACGTTCTGCATTTTTTCTTTTATTGGCTATGTGGTACAATTGGCGTCTGTGTGCTGATCTAATATTTGGATTAAATGGCTCAATTCTTAAATTATTTAATGTGTTTTTACGTCCGAGGAGCATCATTTTTTAGAAACACACTGATGCTAAGTTAAACAGAAAGAGTGTTTGAAGTATGCGGGTATATGCATGCGTTAATCATCCCTTTGTGACAATATAATCAGTTATTATTTTTACGTGACGCGAAAGTTTCTGGGACAGGTATTAAACGATTATAAACGTGAAGAGCACTTTAGTTTCACAAAATATAACGTAAATAGGAGAGAGCGTTAGTTAAGTCTAATGAGATTACGCTTCTCGATATGATAATCGGTACAGGCGTTTTATAAAACGAGCTTTTCTTTTCATTATAATGTGTATATAATCTCATCGCCACTGCTACAGGAATTTCAATATTTTTATAAAACATCCTTAATGCCCAAAATGTCTCTGATTTTTCTGATTCTCTCCTTTTTTTAATGCTTTTAGATTATGCTATTTAAAAAAATTTAACAAGTAGATTAACCTATATTCGTGTAGCCTCAGCGTGTATCGGAAAATTTATTAAATATAAAAAGCTTTTAGGACAAAATTTTAGATTTTTGATAAGATTTTAAATTGATTTTATCAAAAAAGTCGAAATATAATAGGCAAGTCTCAAAAATTCTTATATGATAAACGAAATATAAGCGTTTCGAGTGTGTCTACGGTTAAAAATGCACAGCACACTCAGTTTAGCACATCTGAACTGCGCACATTTCAATTTCCGAAGCCACGCAACAGTCCGAACAAGTCATTATATATTTGTTGAGTTCACGGAACAGTCTTTTTCTCCTCTCTCCCTCTCTCTTCTCTCCTAGGGGAACGACGTTCTTATTACACATCGGTCTCACGTATAACCTCCCCTCCTCCCCCGAGAACTGATGAGCGCGCGCGCGCGCCTCAAATTTAAATTCAACATCGATTCAACTTTGTCATGCAGGCTTTGGCGGCTTTTTCTCCGCTCGCTTTTTTTTCCACCTCTCGGCATTATATTTCTATCACTTATCACACGACGATCGTAACGTGCGTTGCTGCCCGAACTTTTCTCCTTCGTCGCGCACCGTCAACTTTTCAAATTCGAAAATTCGTTCGAGAGGGGATGGGGTGGGGAGGGGGGAGCAGACACTTTAAGAATTTACACGCTGATTCCTCGTGAGCGCAGGCTGGGAATTTTTGTAATTGTCTCGACAACCACGTTCGAACTACTTAAAAGTTTCGGCGGGTCGAGGCGACACTTTGTTTTCGCGGCGGCATGGGAATTTGAAATGAGATTTAGGGGACAACTTTATTCAGCTGTTTATCGGACGGGAATTAGTTTTAATAGGGGGAAAAAACGTACTTTATTGTTAAGATTCGTTGATTTTATTATCTAACCAATACGGAAAACTATATGTTTCTATACGGTTGGTCAATCAAATTGATTCAATGTATTATTGTTATCAAATAATTTGATATCGGTCATGATGCAGGCATTGTTTTATCGAAATTGATTTCAACGTATTTACATAAATTGCTGAATATATGCACATGAAAAAAGAAGACTCAAAACGATAATAATCGTACAATAATATATCCACTAAAAACGTTATCAAATTGAACTATATATAATATAATACGTCATAAATATTAATAAGAAAACTAGAGCGGTGCATTGCATTGAAATTTTGATATTACGAATCCCATGAATATACGAGTAGTGATTAAATTAAGCGATGCCGTGTTGCTATAATATTCAGTTCAACAAAGACTTAACGCCGAGCGAGAAATCCAATTTCCTAAAATTAATTTGAAAAAGATGAAATTTCATTCCGACACGGGCTTTAATTTAAATAAAAAAGAAGAATGTAAATATAGAGTGAAAAGTTTCATCATTAAATTTAAGAACTAGATACGCGAATCATTGACGTTAGTTTGGAAAACTAATCTTCCGAAAGCTTTAAAAGTTAGATTAGGGAAAACTTTGGCCGTAACTAAGCCTAGCAATTTCGGAAGGTAAATAATTAAAATGCATTATATTGCTAACTCTTCCAAGAACTTATGAACAATGCACAATGTAACATCTTTTAATATAAAAGTCGTAGAGAAAAAGGTCGTAAAATATCCATCCCTCTATAACTTGATGCCTATACCGCCTATCTAATCCAGCTCGGCAGACAAACAAAACTGCCGGGCTTCTTCTGTAAATAAGGCAGTTGAAGAAGCGAACTCTAAAATTCCAATAGCGCTTCGTCTCGTAAAGTCGAGTCGCGCGTGCGCGCGGGAGAGCGCAAAAAAAGGCCAGTCGCGCGGGATTCCATATACGTGTGTATTTCTTTCTCTTTCGCTCGTCTCTCCGCACGCAGCCTCGGATAATAAAACGCTAGAAAAGCGGCGATTCGCTTCGCGGGGGGTAACTTATCAAGTGCCGCGCTCATATAGCGCTCGTAAGTCGTATACGTAAACTAGGCATGAAGCTACTGCAGCAGCAGCGCACGCGCGCCGCCTCCAATATAACACGACGCGTGGAATTTGCTCATCTCGTAGCAGCACGGAGAGAAAGAGAGGGTGAGCGAGAGAAACGATAAATTTAAGATTGAAAAACAGAAGGCGGACCCTTGCGTGCGAAATAATAAAATGATATTAAAAGCAGCTTGAATTATATGGGAGGTGGATGAAAAATTCAGGTGGCCGCCGGTACGTTCGTTCGGGGTGCTGAAGAGTGAATGATAATGGAATTTCGGTCGATGCGATGTTTACGGGGTGCGGGAAGCAGCTTCGCAGGAACTGCAAATTCAATTTTAGCATGCGGATGAAGAATGAATTTTCTTTTTTCCAATCACCCAAAATCGTCTGCATCACCGAGGGTGAACTTTCAATTTATAAATACATCTGATTCACCTTGAAGTTGCGTATAAACGGAAAATTTTTCTTTTCTTAAAAATTTTACTTGACTTTTTTTGTAAATATCGTGTCATAATTATTGCGAAAAACTTGATGAATAAAATAAATAATTTAACAGTCCTTTTCAGAGAACTATATACGAAATTCAATTAGAAGAATTGAACTAAGTGCTGCACCCATTAGGCAAATCATTCCCCTTTCTCCGTCCTACACTTCCGCGCGAGCAAAAGAGTGCGCGCAACAGCGAGCGGAGAGCGGAGGAACGCGGGCAACGTCGTGTAGCCGACGAAAAATGCAAATCAGTCTCGTCTCTCTCTCTTTCTCTGGGCCCCATCTGTACTGTACCTATAGGCGAAGGTCGCGGCGCGCGGGCGCGACGATCGTAAACCACGAGCTTTTACGCTCGCGTAAGCGTCCGCGCGGCGCGCTCGATTTCAAATTCACGGCGCGTGAGGAGGGGGAGCGGGAATAAAGCAAGGCGCTTTGTCTCGGGGTTTCCTATCTCAAACGCTGCCGCCTGTACGTGTCCTTATTTCTTCCCTCACCCCCCAGCCGCGCTTTTACGTGTATCTCCCTTCGGCTTTCTCTCGTGTTTTTGAGAAGCGCAACACCCTTAACTCCGCAGCTCTCAATCCTTGTCCACGGCCCTCTCCCTCTCGCTCTCTTTTACGAGGATAAGCTTGTGCCGCGCGTAGACCTGTAACGTGGATTCTTTTCCACTTATATACTCGTGGAGATTTTGAATTTGAATGAGAATTATGAGAGTGGAATACTAGATAAAGGTCCCTCCAAGTGTATTTATGTACTCAACTCAGTTTCAACTTTGACTCGAAATAATAAAGTAAAGGTACGTCTAAAATATTGACATTACACTCCGGCTTCGAGAAAAGTGTTTAAGATTTTACGGTTCAAAGTTTCAAGGGTTCAAACTTTCAAGGCTGGAATAAAAGCATCGGATCATCTTAGCCTGGTACTACTGAATATGATTTATCATTCTTCTTTTTTATTTAAATCCAATCGTTATACATGATATTAAACGTGTAATGGCGCTTGAGCTGAACGTATTTTCTTACAAGAATAGAATGGTTGTCAGCTTACTTACTGGTATTGTTTTTCAAATCAAATATTTAAATTGCATTTCCCGTGAAATAATTCGATATTTAAATAATATTGAATTCTTCTAGTTAACAATAAATACGAAATGTTTAAAATGCATTTCCATCCTTATTAATAATGTCCCTGCTAAATTTGAACGATGAATGGTGTTCCCTTTAGATATTTCACTTTTTCTCGTCATTATTTCCCATAACCGAATCCTCGCGCTATCGGCAGCAGCATTTCGCAAGCAATATTCCAGAAAACAACACTTTCCTTTGCGTGCATTTCCTGCAGAACTCATTTTTGCGTTTTTCACAGTTTTAGGTTCAATCTCTTTGCCGCCCATTCCTCTCTTTCTCTCTCTTACCCCCATCGCTTTCTGTCCTGCATACTCCGGCGCACAAAGAGCAAGGATGTGTTTGAAGTTTGCAACGTTGGGATCCAACGAAAAATCGATTTTTGAAAAATCGGTTTTTTCCCATTGGACATTGTTTATTATCATCAAGAATGGTAAAATACAAGTAGAAAACAAAAAAAAATTGAATACCAAGCCACCCCCACCCCCCAAAGCACCCTTTACGTAAAACAGGCCGAATCGAAAAT